>BGPR01024314.1:0-23362 GCA_013235015.1 Araneus ventricosus | reverse complement strand
AATTCAAGTGAACAAACGAAGTAAATTAATGGAAACAATTTTTAAGTTTCAGGAAGTTGCCCTTGTTACCAATTTGGGAGCAAGTAAGACATCAAGAACAAGCAGCGGAAAAAAAATCTACGAACTACTCCGGTAATTTTCAGCATCAAAGGGACATGCGACAGTTCATGCTGCCCCGGCTTCGACCAATAAAAGAAAGTAAACTTCCAATGAACACATTCTCAACAGATTGGAAATATTTGAATAACAGATCAGCTAAACGTACTGTATTGTTGACTTCAATAAAACGTTATAGAAATTTAAAAACACATCCCCAAAGGGCATTATTCTGTGGGATATCATCTTAAGTTTAGTTTTGGTTTTATTAACGCCCCGTACTGAAGCAACACGAGGGCTATTTTGGGACGGACCTCGCAATTTTAAACCGCGTTCAGATGACGAGGACGACACCTGGGCCGGCACCCCGTCTCCAAGCTTCCGCACCACACCAACGAGAGGGCACTTGGCCACTACGTATGATTTGGCTTGCAACTGGCCCTATACACTGCGGATCTTCGGTGAAATCGGGTTCCGAACCTGGAGTCCTCCGGCCCCACAGCCGAGACATTACCACTAGGACACCGCGGCCCTGAAATACTATCTTGTATTACATCCTGGAGAATTTTTCAATTCATAAGTGCTGCAAAACAATTGCTTTTGCCAATAGTCCTCTTGTTTTTCGTGGGAAAAGAATAGTAAGCTTTTCCCAAAAGTCTAAAAAGTCCTAGATTTCCTGAAAATTAATATCAAAAACTTAAGCCAGAACTTAATGCTGAATTATCAAACGTAATATGAATCAATGATAAAAACACAAATAGTACAAGTACCTAAGATTTTCTGAATGTAGCTTCTCGTGAATAAATAGAAAAAAAGATACTTTGGTCTTGTTTTAAATGAGAAATTGTAATGAAAAGGCCAAACTTCTTCTGCCTCAAACTAAAGTTGCTAACAACACTTTTGATATGCAAGCAATTGTTCAGCTTTAAATTAATAAAAGATTTTTCACCTTTGGTTACTCATAATTCAAGAGCCTAAGAATCCACTCTCAGAAGAAAGTGAACGTTCAAAATTGTTGTATCATGCTAAGAGAAGAATTATGTCACACACAATCAGTAAATATCAAAGGAAGCAACCCTTGCACTTTCTGTCTGGATTTCTGCCAACAGATATTAATCGCCTTCAACACTGAGAATTCCAGGAAAAATCTCTCATCATTCTTTAAGCTTAAATTATGATTTTCTTTTGCCTATTTCAACTCCCCCTCATCCGTATGAAAGAAATAAAATTCAAATTAATAGCTATAAACATAAAGATGGAAGCAAATTCTTAATAATTTGTTTAGCCGACGGCGGTAAGTTAGTTTTGCCTTTACTGTATGTTCATAGCAATGGAATCGAGGTCCTTTAACAACAGCATCGAACTCTCGATGAATGCACAGTATTTCTTGTCCGAGCTCTTATACATTTACTTTCAGTACAATGGAACAGTGATAACAAGAGGGCTTGTTTCAAGTACCTCGTTTATTTGGGTTCTCTTTCTTCTTTAGAATCATTAGAAAACTTTCCTTCGAGTAATAAAATCATTGCCAACAACCAAAAAGACTCTCAGACAGCTTATCGAAAAGGTCGCTGATGCTTTCTTTACTTTTGTTCGTGATCACATTGGCATTTATGGCAACGAAAGGGCTGATTGTGTCGTTAAGGAGGCTTTTAAAAGAAGTGTCGTTTTTCTTGAGAATATTCTGAAATCTTACGTTAAAAAATGTATTTGAAAACAAAACGATTCGGCTCTTGGAAGCAATCAACAAATAGAAGGTTTCTTTCCATTCCTCTTCTATTTTAGTTATTTATTTTGAAAAGTTGAAAAAATAAACACTTCTTCAAAAATTTTAGAAATACCAAATCTTTAAATAGGACATGATACTTTCTAATCCTGTATGCATCAATGTGATCGCTTCTCACTGTAAATACAATTTTGTCGTAGTATTGGATATATACTGTTCTTCTGTTGTACCATTCACAGGAAAGAGAGAAGTCTAAAGATCTATGACAACTTTATATAGATTGTAGTCTGCTTGCTTGAATCACATTTTTAAAAACACTTGAAAAAATAAACACTTCTTTAGAAATATTAAGTCTTCAAATAGGACATACTTTCGAATCCTGTATGCATCGATGTGATCTCTTCTCATGTTGCCGTCGTATCGGATATATTCTGTTCTTCTGTTTTACCATCCACAGGTAAGAAAGAGTTCAAAGAAGATCTAAACTAACTTTTTATAGATTGCTTGCTTATTTAATTGACTTTTTTCAGGCTTATCATATATTTATTGACTATTACTTGAGAACTATTTAGGTTTTCGCATTTAATTTCTTTTATTTTTCTTATTTAAACTCTTCCTTGTTCATAAGTTGATTTCCTTTTAAATTCCTTGCCTTCTTTCCTTTAACTTTCTATCATGCTATGTCTCTATAATTTTTTAAATCGCCAAATATCTTTCCACTTTTTTTGCTGTATACAAAACATTATATTGCGCTTCGAAACAAAAAACGTCTTATTTGCTGGATCATAGTAGAAAATTCAAAATTCAAGTTCAAAATTTCAGATGTCCATGAATCAGGTTTTCAGTATTCTATCAAGCAAAGTCGTTGGTCATGGAAATGCGGCATTTTAACTCTGAAACCCATGAATCACGTTTTTAAAAACACCTCAAAAAATAAACACTTCTTTCGAAATTTTAGAAATATTAAGTCTTCAAATAGGACATACTTTCGAATCCTGTATGCATCGATGTGATCTCTTCTCTCTGCAAATATAATGTTGGACCTGAGTGACCATGGTCCCAGTATATTTGATTTTGACATGAAAATACTTGGATAGAACTAGGAGAGAGGAGAGATAATTTGTTGAAATGAGACTCGTATTTCTATTTACTTAATGCTTAATCGAAGTCATGAGGCATTTCCGTTAATTTTTAGTAATACATACAAAAATTATTGTCGCATGCTAAAGATATTAACACTGCTTTAAAACTGAAACTTAAAAAAAATAGCGTTTATTTTATCTTATGGTAAAACATCTTTTCCTTTTTTTTCTTTTGATCTGCAATGAATAAGCAAGGGTAAGACATGTATAAGTCTAAAAAAAGAGTTTAATATGATTTACTTGTTTAAAGTTATTTTAAATTCTATTACATGAGCATCAATCCGTTTCGAGAAAGCGTATCACTTTTATGAAGCTATTCTTACATTTCTACAATTTTTCAAGCTCTATCTAGTTTTTTTCCTTTTATGCCGAAGTGCAAATACACACTCTCTTTCAGTTAAATTTTACAGCATTTACTAGAAAATAACTTTCTTGACAAGTTTCCAATCACAGTCTTATCGTTGTTATAGGAGAATCGTGAGCTCAAATTCTAACTTTTCCCACAAAAATAAGACCAAGTTAAGAACATAAATATGATTTATTGTATGATGTTTATATGATATGATAAACATTCTGCATGAGATAGAAGTTTATAGCTAGTTTATGCGATACAAATAACCATTCATGTTTGGTTGATTTACACAGCCGTGGTCTTCTCAAAATATTACAAAATGGATGCTTATTTAATAAATCGTATTTAAGAAATTCGTTTTTGTTGAAGCATGACATGAATCGGCCTTCTTCGAAAGTAAGCTTCTGGTCAAAATAAAAAGAAATAAAATATAAATTTTAGTACTTTTAGATTAAAGTTTAATCGCCAAAAAAACATTATTTAAAATATATATTCTCCCTGAAAACCTTAATCCTGGGGAATCGACTTCTGAACCATATTAAGTCAAATGTCGTTAAAAAGAATGCATTATTTCTCTTTAAATGTATTCAAGAAAGTAAATCAGGTATTAGTAAAATCACGTCTTTAAAATACCAGTAGTTAACAGGCGAAATATGGCTTAAATTACACTGAAATATTTTATGCAAGTGTTATATTATCAAGAATAAATATATCTTTATTCCTAACACATGATACGAAAAAATATCTAACATTAGCCCTATACTATGTTGCCATTTATTTCTCAATCGCAATGCACAAATATAAATATCTATATAAATGAGGCTAAGAAAATAGGAAAAATAGTTAAAACAATATTTTGATCGAATTTTTTTATTAAAATTTATTAATAAAAATTAAAAATAAAAATTTCATTAAAAAGTCTCCTATTTATAGTCAAAATGTGCCAATGTATTATTTTATTAATTATAATTATTCAAAATTAGTTTTATGAATGTAAAAATGTTAGTGTTGCAAATATGGAAGTTTGTACATGGTAGAATGAAATAAAACAGAAGATTAACAAATTTTCATGGAGAAGTAACCAAGAATCAGTAAAATAAAAAATCTTGTCTTTTATCTGTAGATTTGCTAGCATAAACTGATTGATCAGACAGTGTCAACAACTATTACCATGTGCTCTGTCATTTTTTTATTTTATTTTATTTGATAGGCATAGAATTTTTCATTCAGTTTCCTCGTTTTTCAAATCAAATGCAATTTCATAATATTTTAAGTAAAATAGCTTTTCACTCTATTGAGAGAAAAAGCACTTTCTCTAAAACACACTGGGTATGATTGTGCG
This sequence comes from Araneus ventricosus, assembly GCA_013235015.1. Taxonomy (NCBI): domain Eukaryota; kingdom Metazoa; phylum Arthropoda; class Arachnida; order Araneae; family Araneidae; genus Araneus; species Araneus ventricosus. The sequence continues at coordinate 18,704 of BGPR01024314.1, read as the reverse complement.
ATTAACTATCTCTGAAACATTTCTTGTTAAGAAAATAGTGATTTCTGCACTTAAATATAATAAAACAGAAACGCTTAATAAACTTAAACTTAATTTAACTCTTATTTCCTTCAAAAATTTAATAGGAACAAAACCAAAATTTCAATACTAAAATAATGAAATTTTCTTTCATAAATAAATGAAATAAAATTCCAAAGCAGTAAAAAATGCCTTCCAATTCATTATTTGAAGTAGGATTCACATAAATTATTCTTAAAAACTAAAAACAAAAGAAATGGTAAACTAACATTACATACTTTTTGTTTTTGAACCGCAATTGCGTAAATCAATATAAACCAGTCTAAGAAATAAAGAAAAATTAATTTTGAACTGAAATCTTTAATAAAAATTAATTTATTAAAAATACAATTATTTAATAAAAATGTCTTCATTAAAAAACCTTTCTCCTTCAAGTAAAAAATGAGATAAGTAAATCATTTCATTAATTTCTTATTAAATTATCCCATATTAATTTTACGAAAGAAAAAAATGGTGGTAATGCAACTATGTATCTCTGCGTAGTGTATGGCTGATTCTCGTCCTTAAGATATTTTAATAGAAAAAAATAATGAATTATGATTAAAAACAGAAAATATTAATTATTCTGAAAACTTAATTTGTAAACTTTCATCAAGATAAAAAGAATGGCATCAAGCACAATGAAATTAACAGATAACAATTGCAAGGCTTGATCAAGGAAAAGTTGTTCCCTTAAGTTGCAAAGAACACGTGTCTCTCTTTCGTAAATAAACATTCAAGTTTAGACATCTAAAAGAGAAACCTGGAGTCGTTGTTCATTGTACGGGCACAGAAGCACAAGGAACATCGTTATCAAAGATCAGAAGTATTATCGACATCCGACTGAGTCTATGAAGAAGCACACAAAGAAACCTGTGATGGGTTTAAGTACATGCTTTTATAATACTTGAGACACTTCATTTAAAAGCCCGCCATTCTTTCAAGAACTACTCAAAAATTTTCATTGAGCATATTCTTCAGGAAAAGACATTGCACACGAAGAGTTGACTTTTCAAAAACAATTCAGACAAATGCTGTACTTCGCTATAATGAAAAAGGCTTTCTGGTTTTTCATTTAAAAGTAAAATAATGTGAGTGGTGCTCTCTCTCCCGTTCCCCTTCTACAGCGTGGTAGGGAATTTTATTTTAAAAGGCGGAAATATTTCCAACAGAATCTCAAAATATAACTCAAAACCGAAAATAACGCAACATTTCTTTGAAAGTATCAACGGTAAAACCTAGTTCAAATGACGATGGTCTTCAAAATTAATTCTTAAATCTTTCAATAAATATTTTATATAATTAATGTAGTAAAAAATTGTAAGACATTAATGGAGAAAGAAACCTAGCAAATAAACCGATTTTTTTAGAAATCGCCAAGGTGATATGATTTTTTGTTATGGTAACAGAAATACAGGAAAAAATAAATTAATTCAACAAGCCGCAAGAGTATTTTATATTTTGGCGTTGTCTCTGGTGTGATTCGCTCATTAAAGAAACTTTGGTTTATACATTGAACACAGAATTTGACACAAGAACAGTGACTGCGTGTATTACTAGTATCCGATTAAGAATTCTTAAAATCCTTTTAGTTTTCGTTAAAAATGCACTAAAAATTGCAAAATATTTTAATATTTTAATACATCACACCTATATGACAGAATTCAAATGCTTGATTGTTCAATGATTTTCATAATAATTGATTTCCATAATTGGATTATATAGTCATCCAATATATTTAAAATCAGAATGATTTCTTTATAACATTTATAAACACTACGTGATTGAAAAATTAATATATACGGTACTGTTAAATTGCCATATCATAATTCAACAAGCAGTTTGATTCTATGTATGAATTTAACATAATTAAAAGACAATCAATACATTCCCAAATTTACTGGATATTTTATGTAACAATATAACAAATTCCATATGATTTATAGAAATGTTTGCTTTCAATAACAAAGAAAGTAACTGAAGTAAACTTTAACTATAAAATAAGCCCCAACTCCTTTATTTTTATCTCCTCACCTATGCAAAAGGTGCATTAGGCGCAAAAGAAAATAATCTTTTCTTTCAAGTTTATGACTTTTTGTTTTCACTAGGATGGGATGATGAGTATGGGAGAAATGAGAATGAGTACTGGAGGCATATCTAAAGCCTTGCTGCCCGCAGATACAAAAAAAATTCTAAATATCCTCTTGTGATCCCGCGTACATTTTAATGGACATTTCTGCCTAATTTACAAAAAAGTTGCTTTCCATTCAAAGCCCTTAAATCTCTGTGTCCAATGCTTTGGATGCCCCCATGGTGCCATCTATTAATTATATATAAATAAAATATTAGTTAATTATATTTATTTATTTATTTATTATGTTAATTAATATATAATTAATAAATTAATTATATATAGTGTTACATAGTCCAATCAAGAGTATTAATTCCGATTTTTGTGAAAATTGGTCAAGAATTATACTTTGGGTCTCAAGAGCACATATCATGAACCGGAAAATGTCCATTATTAGAACGACAGGTTTAAATGCTTACTAGTAAACCTTGTGCAGTACTAATACTCTATCTGAGTATTTTTGTAGTTCGAAGCAAAATTGCATAAATTTTCTTTACTAATCAGATACAAAACATAGCGTCCAGAATTTTGCAAGGCAAGTTGTGGTTTGGAATCAACAATGGCTGTTGGTTACTTTCTCTGGCGATAAGAACTGGAATTTGGATAGTCTTGATAGCTGGAAATATCACGGGCGTGATTGAAGAAAAAAAGAAATTTTCGTCAGTTGGGTGGATCTGTTATGAGATGGGACCGCTTTCTGCTTAACGGCTTGGGGTCTGTTGCATCTGTTTATAGATAAGTGAATCCAGAGGCAAACATAGACACTATTTCTGAAAATTTCTTGCTTGTTACAGCTTTTCTCGTAGCGGTAAGAAGAAACTGCCAACAAAAAAAATACGTCTACCTAACTAGTCATAGAACAATACGTTTCTGACTAATATGAGCTAGTCGTAAAACAATACGTTTCTGACTAATAAGAGATAGTCATAAAACAATACGTTTCTGACTAATAAGAGCTAGTCATAGAACTAGTAGTAGATTTGCAATAGCCATCCAGAAGACTCATCAGAATCCTACTAAGAACTTAAGAAGTGATCGAAAAGGTAGAGTTTATCAAAATAGGAAATTTATCTCAATTGCGGAACTGAGATCCACAATTAAAAATGAATTATACAAAACCAATTCTGAACAGTGTCGAAAACTAATACTATCCATGGAGGCTAGGGTATTTTAGATCATTAAAAGCAATGATGGATCTTCAATTTATAAAATATCTATTTAGCATGTATGTTATTGTTTCTATTTTGATGACCTGAAAGTTTTTACGCAGGATTAAATAAGTTTTTTTTGTATAGCTAATTTATTTTTGAAATAAAAAGCGCACAGATACGTTTTGCGACATTTTTATTATAATTTCATCTTTACATCTTAAATTATAATTCATCATTCATTTATTGTAATTTCATCTCTACATCCTAATTTCATCTTAAATATTAAATTACTATTTCTATCTTCTGACTTTAATTTTATTAATACTTTTTCCTTTCTGCTATTTACGTGTATTAAGGATTTATACATTTAAAATAAAAAACAAAAACTTGGCATAAAGTAATTTGCATAACATCATAACATTTTATTTAATGTTTTATACTATCATTCAATAGATTACTTCAAATTCAGAGCATTCATGCATTTAAGAGTAATGAATGATAAACTTCTCTTGATAGGTCTGACACTCAATCAAGACTGGAGAAGAAAATCTAATTTTCGCGTCTTTCTTGTAACATAAACTCTCTCTTTTGCTTACAGAAGTGATCCTTTTGATCACCTATTTCAGGAATCACCTCGGAAAATAACTCTACACTGCACGCTTTTTTTTATTTTTCGACAGCAATTTTGTAAATAAATATCAATAAGCTTCAGATGTAGAAAAATAATTTGAAAAATTAAGTTTTGTCTTAACTTTTTAATTAAAATCGATTAATTAAAAATCTTCATTTCCTAATTATTATTTGCTAGTTATTTATTTAAAATTTCTTTATTAGAATGTTTTACCAGTTTGAGACAAAAAATGAATTATGTAAGTAATTGTTTAATAAATTACTTACTTAAATTTAATTCAAAATTTAAATAACTTTTGAATTAAGTTATTCAGATTTTATATTAAAAAAGGCGAAAAGGTTAACAAAGCAAATATTCATCACTGCGCAGTGCAAAATCAAACACTTTATTCAAGGAACATAACTGTTTTCTTTCTAATTAAAGTTATACAGCATTTAATAAAAATAAACTAAAAAGAAAATAGAAGGATTATTTTTATGCCTTGAATCGCTGACGTTTATGACCCTCGAACTGAACAGCGGAATAGAAAACTTCGTTTTTACTCCAAATTTTCATTAGTCTGTCCTTAGTTTTCTAAGAAACAAACGGTTTTTCGTTTCAACAATTTAGTGCAACATCACATAAATTGCTTTTCTCTTATTTGGTCATTTTAGTAAGTAGCGACTGATTGGAAGAAACACTAACTGCAATCGAAAAAACTTTTTCCTTCTACTCTGTTAAATCTATACGTAAGGTTTTTTTAACAACATTTTGTCATTTAGAAGGAATAAGCTGATTAAATGTTAAAGCTCTCTAATGCTGAACAATGATACATCGTTGTTTTCGCAAACGTATCTAAGCACGATTGATTGCTTTTCTGTCTTAGAAGGGTTAATTCCTTCAACCCGTAGATTTTATACTGCTATTTTTTTATTTAAAGATAGACTTATGTAATGAAAGTTTATCTGAAAAGATTAGCTTAGTAATTTTAAAGCTGTCTTTTTTTAAAAAATCGAGTCTTAGAAAGTTACAAATAATCCAAAGATTCCTCCTAAAATTTATTTCGATTACAATTGTTTTCAGAAACCTCTGAGAACCTCAAATGCAATAAAATTCTTTATATTTGTAATAAAGTAAATAAATGTAATATTGTTCATAATAAACGCTTAATTATTTCTACATGTTCAACAGTAATCGATTATGGTATCTTTTAATACTTAACGATATATTATTATCCTTTTATTTATACAATGGTATATTTTATCAATAAATTCTTGCATGGGGTTTCTCTTGCTGGTCAAGCCTAATAGGAACCCTAAAAGATTTTAATCGCGCTAATTCAATTTCTTCCAGTCGAAATTTCAATTCAACTATTACTCAAAATATAACAATTATTTTTTGAAATGGATAATGTATTTTGAGTTTATTACGTTTCATGCTATGAAATAAATGAACTAATTATGATTCATTACCTGAAAATCTAGTTTATTCATTAAAAGTATTTTTTTAATTTATTTCGCTCCCCTGTGTAACATAACAGATTGTTTCTAAATTGAGAAATGCTCAGATGACTTATACAATGCTTGAAGAAAGGAAACATTTTTTATTTCCAAACAAAAAAATAGGGAGCATATTGTAATTAACTACTTGTGAAACAAAAAGCAAAATACTCACTTGCATATGAAATGTAAAATTGGGCAAAATGATATGAATGTTCTGAGCAACATTTTAAGTTCTTAAACATCAAAATAGTGAAATTTTTATATAACCAACATTTTTTTAACCTTTCCAGAACTAATGTTGATCTTCGTTTTCAACAAAATAAAATTATTAGCAATTCTTCAACTTGAATTAGAATTATTTGTTTCTGAAGTTCACGTGATGCATAAATTTAAAAGTTGACAATAAATATTGCTCTTTCCATTTTTAAGGAACATGACTTTTGTTTCTGATCTTCTTTCATACTTAAAATATTAAAAGATTTTAATTATTATCTTAAACAAAAAAATTATAAATTCTGATGCTTACACTGTAGATAACTTAAATCTCAGCATCTCTTACTGAAGGTTTCTGCTGGAAGTTCTTGCGTGTTTTAGTTGAAATTGGAAAATTTTTACTAAACAAATTTGAATACTTTGTTAAAAGTTTTGAATTAAAACGTTTAAAAAACATTGACTAATTAAATTTTTAAAACTTCCCAGATCTGTCTACATTTTAAAAAATTAATTAGTCAAAATTATGTAACTACTTAATAGTATCTATAAAATAAAGTATGTAGTAAAGTTACATACTTAAAATGATGAAAAATTCCTTCCGACAAAATACGGTCTTAACCTTACACTAAATTAATTTTAAATAATGCAATAACTAATTAATAGAATAATTTATATATTATATTTTTAGCTTGAACTAGGAAAGACTTTTACTAAAAAATTTTAATTAAAAAATTTAATGTATTCAATTTACTTAAAATTTGTGATCAAAATAAATTTTTAAATTATGTTTATAAATTTCTTATGCACGTTTATGTAGATTTATACAACTGCTGTGGGAAAAAAATGGTGCGTTTCAGAATTATTTTTCTATGTCCGAAAGTAAAAAGGCTGTTTTTTATTGTCAGAGATTATTTGTTTCTAATTCACTGAGCTTGAATGGTTGCGAAAATAGTTCACCTGTTCTCCTCAATGAAATAATTCCGCATCCCACTGATCCTTAAAATACTATTGAGTGAAGCATTGAGACCATTTAGGAGAAAATTCCAGAAGATATCAAAAATTTCAACAACAGGAAAATCACAGATATTCGCACTTCCATCATGATATCTGAAGGAGTTATTAAAGATTTCTTCCCTGATTAGAATTAAAATTTCATATTTGAAATTTAAATGTCTTTCATCTGAAACATTTCCGTTAATTTTTCAAAACAGGTTTCAATCAAAATTCGATTGTTGAAATTCAAAATACGTACCTTTCCATTCAATTAAATTTCCATTCGTAGTTATACATTCCACTGTAATCCAAGTTACATGCGTTGTTTTGTGCACAAACTTGAGCCCATTGATTCAGTTCCTGGTAGATTGAAGTACGCGAATCATATCAACAATCTTGTAGTTGGTCAGTCACTTGTGACGTCATTACGTAAGTCATGCCAAACACAGCGTTGACTCTTCAGATTAAAAAAGAAAGGGAGAAAAAAAAGAGAAGTGCTTCAGCTCGGATTTCACTCCGAAAAGAAAAAAAAAGAAACATCTCTAAGTATAGATCACGTTCTCGATAAAACTGCATTTCTTCTTGATTATATTCCCAGAAATAATGCATGATTGATGCATGAATGTTTAAGAATGCTCATTTTGACGTTAATATGCATTGTTTGTTAAATGGAAATGCGCATTCTTTCTTCATCTCATTTCAAGAGGTTTCAGGGAGGAGACAGATACGTTCAGACAAGCCTGCATAGTTTCTGTTCGTTGCAAGAAATTATATCCAGGTCGAATAGTTCGCACTCATTATACGAAATACAGATGTCAACAAGCAAATAGAGACCTAAGACTCGATAGGATGACTTTAATTTTTTGTGCAGCATTCTTCACAGTTATGTAGTTCGAATTTGTTAATGCGTAGAAAGATAATATGATTATTTAACTTTCACATAGATTTTTTCGCAATTTTTCTAAAAGTATTTCATACCATATCGTATTTCTCAAGTAATGCAATCTATCAGATTATGCTCAGGCGCCAAGCACATTGGTTGATTCCTTGTCGTTCTTTATATTAATGCTTTGCAAAAAATGAACTATTTTAAAGATCATGCAATAATTTGTATAATGATTTATAAGTTATAATAATATACAGCTATATATTAAATAAATTTAATAACTGAAAAACAACTGAATAATACTTTATTTTAATGAAAATAAATCATGCGTTTGAGTTGATAAATTAATTTTCACTTACTTTCGTTCTTTATCTTTTCCAATCCAAATCTAATATCGCTTTAACAATATACACTCTGTCCTAAAAGTTTATAGAATCTTGTATTTTGCCTATATTTTTTGTTGTATATGATATATTTCGATGTAACTTACTGTATAGATATGTTATGTCTATTAAATTGAAAAAACAGCAGTTCTACCCCGTATATTTATGCCAATTTTTAAATCGTAGAATAAACTGAAATAACCTGTCAGACAAATGCAATTTTATGCAAATATGGTATCGGTAATCATGATGTCGATCTGGAGCCTAATAAATACGTTGTAAGAAAAGGAAAGCGTTCGTTTGTTCTGCGTTTCAAGATGCCTAAAGCGTAGCAGCTCTCTAATGAAGAAGTGATAAAATTCTGCATTTGAAATTGTTCTGTAAGACTGTTAAAGAAATATTGAAACTTTTATATCGTTCTAAAAGTATGATTTATCGTGTATTAACTCGTAAGACGCCATATGAGCCAAAACCTCGTTCGGGAAGACCACGTGTGACGGATATTCGCAGTGATAGATATGATTCTTTGTATCCAAAGAATGGCTTTCAAGTCAGAAAATGTCGGTTCGCGAAATTACTGGGGCTTCCCGGTTGCAAATCTCCAAGAACACTGTTCATAGATGAATTATAGAATCTGGTTATATGATCTACGCAAAAATGACTCGCCGATTACCACTCTCAAAGCTTCACATTAGTAAGAGATTACAATGGGCTCGTAATCATATGTCATATAGTGATAAATGGATGCCTGTCCTTTTCAGTGATGAAAAAAATGGAACCTCGATGGACCTGACGAGAATATAAAATATTGGCTTGATTTACGAAAAGAGCCCAGGAGCTTTTTCAGTAGGCAAAGTGGTGGTGGATCTGTGATGGTGTGAGTGGCTTTCAGTTTCAACGGTCAAGTGGTTTTGGCCTTTTTAGATGGCCGACAGAATTCTCCTAAATACATAGAAACACTAGAAAATCATCTTATGCCATTTGCAGAAAACATAGGGGGACGAAATTGATAATATCAGCAAGATGATGCTCTCATCCATACCTCCAATGCTACGAAAAATTATTTAAACTCGAAACATGTTACTGTTCTTGAGTGGCCACCGATGAGTCCTGATCTAAACACAATTGAAAATGCGTGTGGCATTATGTCTAGGAAGGTATATGAGAATGGGAGGCAATTTTATTCAATGAATACCTTGAAGACAGCCATTGAAAGTGTATGGTACAACTTGGAACCAGAGATATTACAAACCTTAATTATGTCGATGGAAAAACGTGTATACAATGTCATACTGAGAAATGGAAAGACTTTAAACTATTAAGAACATTGTATTGAGCACCTTCTGTTGAAATGTCATATATTCTATAAACTTTTGGGACACCTAATATTTCCATTTTTCTATATAATTGAAATAAAAATTGTTATTTTTTCTAAATATTTCGTTGAATGAAAGTCGCATATGGTTTGAATAAACATATTTGTAATTGGTGTTTGTATGCCTTTCCGTTTTGCTAAAACATATATTTTACTAGATTCTATAAACTTTTGGGACAGAGTGTAGTTATATTTCATGTGTAGAAATAACAAGACAAAAATTTATGAGTATTTATCCTTCACTTGTTTTACAGTTCAATATCATTATAAAACATTATTGCTTTTTTTACCTTCTTTTCTTAACCGTTCTAAACTTGGCTTTCTTTCGCTTTATATTTCAGTTCAATTAGGTTGCGGAAATTAATGAGCTTTGAAAAAGAAATTCAAACTGCTTTGTGTAGGTAGCCATACTACATCCTACATCAATACAATTACTTTTCCATCTCATACTGTTTGTCAAATGTGTGCAAACAGTAAACTGCCTTCAGAAACACATTTTTCTCGCCAAGAGGTATAATAGTATAAAATCCTGTTCTATAATTCCGACAAAACTTTTTTAAGCATAAACGCGTAGTTTCCCAACGAAATATAGGCTAAGTAAACCAATGGGTACATGAATAGATGAAGTTTAAAATATAATAAAACATCTTGGCTACTGAATAATACATAATCAAATTACATCAATGTGACCAACTCCTACTTCAGATGCGTAGACGATGAACGTCCAAAGGCGCTTATGAGAAGCGTCTGGAGGGTATATAAGGTGAGTTGTGAGCAATCGGAAAACATTGTTCTGGTCGTTTTCATGAACAATTAGAGCGATTTGTCGGACTAGAAAAAAAAGGAGAAGGGGTGATTATTGACTACCGGAACAGAACAGTTCGCATGCTACCTTTTAAAAATGTTTGGAGAGTGGCACGATCCAGAAAAAGCTACGTAAAACTGCGGAGCACCACGAACCATAGATCAGAGAACTGAGCGGCAGCTGTGGTCATGCATTCGGGCCGAAAGACACATTACAGTGGAGTAATTGAAGGTCCAAACGAACCAGGGGGTACTAGAAGTGTATTGAAAACGACAGGTCAGTAAATCTTGTTACGTATGAGACCTTGATGCAGACGAATGGTCACAGTACCTATTCTAATGATTGTTCATCGGCGAAAACAGCTAATATTCGCACGGCAGTACCAAAAGTCAGAAGCGACCCAAGGAAACTTTACCAACCGGTCAAGACAACAATAAGGCGCCCCTCTCAACAGTCAACACATTTTTTCAATTTCTATAATGTCTATATTGTAAATGACAAAGAAGCTTGTATTTACTTAGAAATATGCATGTTTTACCTGCAAATATGACTTAACATGATGCTGAGAATTTTTAAACTTTACACATATTTAAGATTATATAGTAGTCTTATTGAAACTAAAACAATATATTTAATAAGTTTTTTAAATATATGATTTTATTTCTCGAGTCTATTAATTTTTTTTTTCTTCACGCCCCTGCTTTGGCGCCACCACGGATTTTGGTGCCATGGGCAGTTTGTTTAGGCCACCTCTGCCAGCAGTAGACCTCCAGTGACTGGTTAAAGGATGCCTTTTTCGATGAATCAGGATTTTTTGCTTCATCGCACTGATGGATAGCGGCATATACGTCGCGAAACATCGGTGAGCAAACACCTTACAACCATTTGGAAGCTGGCGAAAGCTGCATTATGGAAGTGAATTGAAAACGACGCTTTAGCGAATATCGCTGCATGTGACCTTCCGAAGCAGACGGGTGATCGTAGCGTCTATTCCATTGACTGATGTTTCAAGAAATTGTGCACAAAGTATTGTTGCAAATGTTTATAAGAAATAATCTAGAATCCATGAGCAGATTAATCCGCTCATTTTCCATTTCATTGGAAAAATAGTGTCAGTTTACGATAACAATCTTCACAAACGAATTAAGTTCCTGACCGAAATTTGGCTGCATTTAGCGGAAAAACACTATTTCCTTAGATAAATTTCATCAGATAAGTTTGCATGAGCTCAAAATACAGGTAAAAGCAACTACCGCTCCAAATGATCAATAAACTAGAAAACGAGTAACGAATTTCCTTTAAACTGTATGACACTAAGTTAATTTTTGATATTTTTCCGATAATTTCTCTCAATCAAACATTTTATTAATATGTTGGTAATATTAGTCCAAATGATAATGCTTAATTTTAGCAAGCATAATCAGCTACATTTGTAGTCAATGAAAACGCACCATTTACATATTTTAATGTGCACCATTTATGAATATAGCAATACAAATTTAAGTTGGACAAATAATACTGTTAAAAACAAGTAATTTGGATCGGTTTGCAATAGGAACGCATGATTGAATTATTGTTTTTGCGACTGTATAAACCTTTAACTAATTGAGTCAGCTTCACGCATAAAATTCTACAAAATGTAGGGAGTTTCGTTTTATTGGCCACTTTGACACTTTCAATCTTATCAACAAACCACATCAATACTTTTGCTCCCTTTATTAAAAATGTTTTGTTGAGAATATTAAATTATTCATTTTAAAGTGGATGTTGACTTAATTTCACATTCTAGACTGGATGTTATTTGCTAAGATAAACAAAACGAACAAATGCCTCGTTTTGATGCATTTGTTTCAGAAGGAAATTGAAATTCTTTCTCGGTTGATGAGATCAACGTCAGGAAATATGCTAAATCTGACTTACTAATGTAACGCTACTGAATACAACTTCTGTGAGTAAGAGCTTTTGATTTGTAAGAACTATGCTTCAAAAAAGATCCATAACACTGCAATATAGAGATAAGAATTCCTCCGAGCATCTCGCATTTTTAGTTAGTAATTGAAGCACTTTACGCATTTTGCTAACTCTTCTTTTTCTAAAGCTTCTGCTAAAAACTTGCAAAAGAATTGATTTATCAGTTCCCATTTGTGCCTTAAATTCCTCAAATGATTGGGGTGATTTGGATCATGCTACTTCATTTAAATTCCGTAGTGTGTGCAACCCCTATAAATTACTGGCTAAAGCAAACTCAAATAATTTAACTAACTGCAATAAACTAGATCTTGTGTTTACTTAAGCTCATAGTGAGAATTAATAAGATATTTAGGAGAGATATGAAGCCGTCGGTTCTGCACTACTAAGCATTTATTCGGTCTAGATTAACTACAGTACGTGAACACTTTGGGCCGGGGAACAATGATGAAGTGAAAACAGAAACAGATAAACGAGTGCATTATCTTGCGAGTGCGTCTAAATAAGGACATAAACAGGGTGCAATTATCTCTCCTCATCCTCATGCCTCCTGACAGTATTATTTACCTCCGTGTGTGTCTCTGAATGACCAGACTATTCTATTTCTCTCGAGAGATTTGTATAAGCCATCTTAAAAACGGTTTCGAGGCACAATGAAAGTGGCAGTTTTCATGCTTTTATAGGGAAAGATAATGACTCATAAAAGTCATCGATCAAATAGTCTGTAGCCATAACTATATTTAAGCTCAGTTATAAACGTTAAAAATTAAATTTTTTTAAATAGAACTTTAATTAGCGAATTAATACGATTTCAATTAAAATGTTGAAACAAATTTTATTGAAGTCGAGAATTTTAATAATTTTTGTAAATAAATAATGAAGGATAATATGTGACAAAAAATGCATTATCACTGTGTTGGTCAGTTTATTTACATTTGAAATATATGATTTGGTGTGTTGAGAGCTTCTTAAGATGCAGATTGTAACCCCAAACGGGGTCATACAGAACTGTATTGATATCACTTTGATTTCCAGCGGGGCTTTTTCTTTCAAATTCTTCAATATTTAGTTGTAAATATTATTAAAAATCGTTTCGATTTAAAAGGTTTCACTGAAGTTTGTTTCCACGGCAATTTTTTTAATTGAAATCATCTTTATGAATCTTAAATTAATGCTTCATTTTTAAAATTTATATTTCTGTCATAGGGCCACGTCAAAACTTTCGTCATGAAAATGCAATCATGAAAACATTTTGCCACCTAGAAAGGAGTTACGAATGGGAAACGTTTCAGAAGCTCTATGTTATATTAATGATACATTTTAAAGCTACATAAGAGCTATTAGGGTACAGACCTCTTAATTTTGGGGCATAGTTAAATGACGAGGAATGTAGCTGAGAAGTTACCACCCTCAACAAACTACAAAAGCATGAAGGCGTCTGACTCACAATGGCATGCAGGGTGTAACTAAACTGATGGTTATAACTTTAAGGGGTGATGGAACTCGCCAAAAAAAAATCTTTCACAAAACAATGTGGGGTCGGAAAGTAAGTAGCGAGCTCCCAGAGGGTGCCTGCGTGGTGAAAATTGAGAATAATAAAGTATAAGAAATCATTATTATCTAAATCTTTACAACAAATGCTCAAATGAACGACTACTAGCTGCAATAAATCGGCGACAGAGTGAATCGCGTACACGTTGGAAGATTCCTGGCATTTCATGAATGTCAGCAGCTGCAACGCTGATTCGGTCGATGAGCTCCTCTGGTGACTCGATGGACGTCTCGTGAACGATGTCTTTTAGCGTCCCAAGAGAAAATCCATTTCGTGGTAAATTAGGCAGCATCCGCTGAAGGAAAATGAGGTACAGTTAAACCCCGCTAATCCGAAATTCCGGTTAATCCGAACCGATTTTATTTTCGAAAATTATATGTAATTGAAAAGATTGCCTGAGAAGATTTAAATATACATACTGAAAACAAAAAGTACTTTTTCAGCATGCATAATTTTGTACACATTGAAGAAACTAGTGCAATTCGCAGTAAGATAAGGTCACTTCATAGAGGAGCACATCCATTATTCTAATGAAATAGGGAGATATATTCTCTTTCTATTGCTTTTGAATAAAAGAATTCAAGAGATAGAAGTACTGAGTACTTATAACTTACATTTTTTAGAACACATCTTTTTCTTTTCTATTTCTATTGAAAAGAAAAAGATGTGTGCTAAAATTGTCCGAAAATTACCCGAATTTTTTGTAATCCGAACAGGCACCGGTCCCAATTAATTCGGATTAGCGGAGTTCTACTGTATGTACTTCGGTCCGCCTAAGCGGTCTGGTAAAAGATGGTGGCCAATTAAGTGGTCGTAGATAATCCAGAGAAAGCACCCTCTCGTGGCTTGCCACTTGCTTTCCGACCCCACATTCTATTGTGAAAGTTGTCTGTTTTGGTGAGTTCTATCATCCTTTAAAGTTGCGATCATCAGTTTAGTTACACCCTGTATATAATATGCAGCAGGCTCAAATGTGCGACAGATTTTTTTTTTTTTGTTGTTGTTCATCTAGGACTGGAACTTTCGATCCTAACGCCCCTTGCACACACACCGATTCGTGTCGACCGATTTGAAACCGGTCTGCAACATTCCATTAGTAGTGTATAGAGAACAATTGGAGCTTGCACACGTACCGGCGCCTGCAAAAAACCGATCGGCTGTGGAGAATTGCCACTGCTCTTCGCCGACATCGGCAGCTGCGGGGGGTCCCAGTGGCACATGTAAACCTACTGGCGCTTGCACACATGCCGATTTCTTTCGTCCGATTTCTTGCAGGTGTTTCCAGTAGCACATATAATTCTTCTGACGCTTGCACACACACCGATTTCAGCCGATCGACTTCGCTCTTGTGGCAAGATAATAAAATTAGTAACAGTTTTAAAAAATATTTCACAATATTTTTAGGGGTATTTTTTTTTTCTTTATTGATATTTTCAGTATAAGGATGAGAAAATTACTTATACACAAAGACATTTGTAATGGATAATTTTAAAAAATGATTCTCAGTGGCGAATTAAGCTTGTTAAAAGACCAAGCGCTGGAACATTTAGGTGTCTCTGAAAATATATATATACTTTTTTGCATTTTAACAAGTCGGTTTTTCTAATTTTAAAAAAATATTAATGATTCCGCATGCATTCCATACTTTTATTTCTATTTTTAATTACATTGTGTACTTGCTATATTATTTATTTTTAATTAGCTTAATAAATTTTTGTCGAATAATTGCAATGCTTTAAAGTTAGTGATAGTTAATTAAACATAATTTCTAATGAATTTTCATTTAACATAATTCGCTTTTAAATAAGAATAATTCCCAAAGCAACTTTATTCTCCGACAGCCTTCGAAATAAATATAAATTTGCTGTTTTCACTTTGGTATCTCTCTTAGTTTTGATTTATTAACGCAATAAATGGAAACTCAATTTTTTTCGAATGTTGAAGTGATTGCTTTCCACAGTGTTAGATTATTATCACAGGAATTTTTAATATTAACACATTATAATTTGGTTGTATTGCCAAGTCAATTTTTAAGGTGTCCGCCTAGGTTGCGAACCCATTTTCTGCCGAAAATCAAAAACATTTTTTTCGTTTCACTTCACTTTTATTTCTTAATGTAATCCCAAAACTTATTTCATTTTACTAGAACGATAATCGGAAATGAAATTAGAATCCTTTTAGTAAAACTTAATAGCTGAAAATGGAGAAATAAACAAGCATTTGTTTTGACAACAGTATTTTTGTACAAGAATGTACAAGAGGGTACAACAAGGAAGCGTTTTTTATTGTTCCAACTTAATATTTATTTCTTTTTAGTTGCAATTTAGAGTTAGTTTAGTTTGAATTAGCCGCCTTCGGCGACCAGCTTGTTCGACAGGAATATGATTTCAATTGAATCTTGTATAATTTTACATTCATGGCTGCTTTAACAACGTAATTTTAAACTTCAGATTGTGGTATATTATTTAACCCATGTTCTGTTAGTGACCTTGCACCTATTTTGTTCATTGTTTACATAATGTCCCTAATGGATTCAAATAACTGACCATACCATATGACATCTAATCCCAAAACTTATCTTATTTTACTAAAACGATAATCTTTTACGAACGATAAATCTTAGTAGCTGAAAATGGAAAACTAAACAAGCATTTGTTTTTCATTGCTTTCACTTAATAATTCACTTAGTATTTATTTCTGTTTAGTTGCAATTTAGTTTAGTTTTAAGAACTTGAACTTTGTAATTAATTTATGAGCCAATATAGGCTTTCGAGGCAATGTGCCTGAATTTTGTATAATGTAAACTCTCGTTTCATATAACGTTCAACGAACATTGAGAATTTCATAAACTTAAAAATTAATTTACTACTTAGAAATTATGTATGATTTTTATCAGTTATTAAGTACATTTTACATTTCAATAAATACATAAAAGTTAAAATTATATTATTTTCGAATTTGCCGGCTTGTATTTCATAATTCACACATTTTTATTAAAAATTTCTTGTTCCATTCAAATTGATCTCCGATATTTCGGCGACTTTTTTAGTATATGAGAAAGGTATTTTTAACTAATCTTTACAGGAAAATAAAAAGAAAAATAAAACATCTGTTAAACTATTATTGTTTTCTTTTTAAAATGAAAACAAACATAGATTATGTTGGTTCGAAAAATTAATATTACATATTTTTCATTTCCACTTCATATTAGTTCAATATTTAGCATTAAATTAACTCGATATTATCTAAGTTATAATATACTTTTGTCAATTCAAAACATTTTCATTATGATAAATTCAGATGTAATTATTATTATCGATTAAATATACTAATAATAAAGGTACATAGTAAGTTAAGTAAAATTAATATTTCAAAAATTTATTTAAATGCGTAAAAAAAAAATTAAAGTATTTAAATAGTGATTTTAGTTTGTGATATGTTGGCTAATTATTGTGTTATTTTTTTCAGGTATGGCAGAAGAAATTGATAATGTATTCGAGAATGACCAGATGTACAACGGTATAAAACCGACCGACACGAATTGGTGTGTGTGCAAGAACGCATCGCCTGCAAAAAGCCGAACATTTTCACAACCGGTCGACACGAATCGGTGTGTGTGCAATGAACGCATCATCTGCAAAAGTAGACCGTTTTCAAACCGGTCTGCAAAAATCGGTGTGTGTGCAAGTAGCCTAAGACCAGGAACTGCCGCAATGTCACTGTGACATTAAATGGGCTATTATCTTCAACAATAGTTAAAATTCAGACGATGAGTTGTACTTCAAAGGAACGTCCTTTTTGTCCATGTAAGGGTTTTTTCCATTGACTAATTTTTATTATTCAAGAGCTCGTTTCACTGTACAAAGAAGAGTGTCTTGGCATATGAGGAAGCCAGCGCCAAACTTTGAACAAGAATGGCTGAAAAGAGTCGCCAATAACTTCGTCTCCAGGCATAAAATTCGTAGGATTGTCAAACTCATAAGCGAAAACAGATATCTTTTCCGGCCTCCCTAGCCTTCAACTTTCCAGCGAGCTGAACCAACAAGCTCCAAATTACCGGACCTTCCCCCCCCCCCCCTTCAAAAAAGAAAGGTAAAACAACATCTAACGAAAAGAAGACTATTACGAACTAATAGTGTAAAAGTGAAAATGCCTGTGCTGTATATAGTGTAAATACTTCTCGCTTTTTCTTCTTTTTTTTATTAAATAAAATTCCCGTGTCTTGCCCATCAAACCGTTCAGTGACCGCTCTGGTCACGGGTACGGGAGAAAGAAACGGCGTTCTGTTCTGTACAAAGCAGAATTTTTAAGCCAATTTCATCTACTCTCTACAATTCTCTGGCATATTGTATCTCACAGAGTGATAACTAGAAAATCATTCAACTTTTACAAAAGAACTTTTGAATCATTTTTTCTCATCCACTTCAGGTTTTCTCTTTTTAGAATAGTTTTTATTTGGAGCTTTTAGATGCACTATAAAATGCTCTGCAGTGAAACTTTGTTCCACTACAACAGGGACTTCCAACCTGTGATACGCGTACCCCATTGGGTACGCAGGAAATCAAAATGTTAATGGCGGAAACAGAAAACAAAGGCATTAAGGGTTAGAGAATTTTGTTTCTGCAAGAGTAGACCTTGCTATTTAATAACTTATACCACTTGGACAGTTGATTATTACGAAGTGTGATTTTTAAGAATATCATATAGGTAAAAGAGATAATTACAATACTGGTTTCATTTTCTTTGACGTTAAATTAATATTATTGTAAAATGGAATAAATCTGAAAATCAAAAATAAGTTCTGCAAATGTTAATAATTCAGAATGATTTCAGTTTTAAGCTAGCCTTAACATTATGGATAAAAACTTTTACATAGGAGCGGATGGTTTGTGGGTGGAGATAGATATGATAGAACACACGATAATAGAAAGAATAATAATCAAGGGGTAGGCGAGGGGAAAATGTTTGGGGCCCCTACTCTACATCAAGACTTCTCAATCTTTTTTTCAATCGAGATAATTTTTCTGCTGCAAATATTTTTCATGGACCATTTCTAAAAAACATAGCAATACGTAATG
>BGPR01024313.1:0-23363 GCA_013235015.1 Araneus ventricosus | reverse complement strand
ACATTCGATAAAAAGGTAAGAATTTTTCAAAAATGTAAATAATTTTCAATGCGTTTTTATTCTTGACATTGTTTACTAGGATTACTGCTGAAAATGTACCATATCTAAAAGTTAAAGAAGTTTTTGTAACCACTCTGATTAAATTGTCAAAGCAATATTCACTGAGCACTTGCTTTTGTTATCCGGCAGTGAAGTGGAAGATGCCAAATTGAAACAAAGCCCTTTATTAATCACATGATGTCTGAAAAAGAGTCCCCTTTTTCAAAAGAATGATTGCTAAGTGCGAATAAATCAATTGGAATCCCACAAATGCAAACCCGATTCGTAGTGCATGTCTGTAAGTTGACATTGATCGAGAAGACTTCGGAATTGTGGTGACCGGAGTGATATATCGTTTCGTGTCATTTTCAGTTTCCAGTGCTTATTCTGTACGTCAAGGTTAACTCTGCAATTAATTGACACTGTACTCGAAATAAAGGCAAGGGATATTTGTTGATGGGAGACGTAATGAACGCCATTTGATGGAAGGCGTAATTTACGAAATTTGAGGGGAGGAGTAATTTACGCAATTTAATTTATCTGTGAGAAAATGAAAAGGTTTAATTCACTACTGTCTTTTCTGAGAATTCATGAATTCGAATTTGCTTCTATGATCATTTTATTGTTTGTTTCTTCGTATTGAGTTTGTGGTTTTATCCTAGGTGAGTAACTTTTGCTTTCGTAGCTACAGATTCAAATACATATATTCCACCTAATGTTCTGTTGTAATTGATCTACAAATATACTACGGATCACTGCGTAGTATCTTTCGATTCCAACGTCCTAATTATTTGACATAGTTACTAAATGTCCTTATTTAACCCTCTGAAACCCACAATGCTTTGAAATCTAGTTTCTTTAAAACCCAGACAGGCCGAGGTCAGAGATGAAAGAAGGTAAACATTTCCCTCCCCCATCTGATTAGCAAGTGGTCATTTGAGCCGAGGGGGGTTCTTTTATCGTCATGTTTCTAACATCCAAACCCTTGTTGACTAAATGGGGTCGTTTACAATTTGTGATAACTAATAGGCACTATAGCAAGAATTTTTAACAGTAAGTAAGCAGAGAGCTTAAAGTAAATTGAGCATCTGCCCTCGAACACTTACTGGAGACATCAATCAAGAGTGACAGTGGGAGAGGAAACAACTATTGTAAAAAAGATAAGATTGCTCCCCACCGTTTACCGACCCTTTTCAAAAAGGGGAAGGAAATAAGCAAACCATATTTTGGCCGCTGGGCCGTTGTCTGGCAGTCTGCATGACGGGCCGTATTAGACGTTTTGGTAGTCAGAGAGTTAATGTATATTCAGTGAACTATAATAACTTCTCTGAGAATTTAAACTTACACATATAATTCTTTAAATTTTTGTAAAATTCTTTGGCAGAGCATTTTTTTTTTAATTTTTTAGAAGGATTTTTTTTAATGTTATAACTTACAAACAATAAATTGTGTCTTTTATATTCCGCCTCAAACTCAGAGAATTGAGAGGAGGGATCCAGAGGAACGAAACTTGTATAGGAATATGGTGACTCATCTGAATATTAATTGATGAAAATTGTTAAAATGTGCAAGTATATTCTAATAGTCATGTTGGAAAAACATATTGCACTATAATAGCTTTAAAAAAACATTTATTTGACAATATGTCTGCCACCTAGCTTGTAGTGCACAGTATCTTGCTAGAAAGGGATCGGTGTGAATGAAAGCATTGCATCTTTTCTTCAAAATACCTATAGCTGATTTTATTTCACAGCCCACGATGAAGTAAAACCGATTCCCGGACGGTGTCTAAGATACGGTTGCTAGTGTTAGGTTCAATCCCTCATTCTCAGGCAACTTAATTTACACCATTTTAAACCTTAGACGGAAGGGCTGGCGTACGGAGTGCGCCAATGAATATTTTTTGCTGGGAATTTTCGCCTGTTGTTTTCTGAGTCCTATCTCCTCTAACCTAATAGGAACATCCCCCGAGTTCATTGAGTCTAACCGATTCGTTCAGTCTGGCTTCCACCTTTCATTCTATGTATTTTTTGCGTCGGCGAACTCAGTATGCTACTTTCCAAGTATGCTAAGGAAAATGTATTATGCCTCCTGAAGAGGAGCACACACAGGAAAACTGACAATTTTGTTACCATGAGGGAATTTTTTCGACCCTATCAATGAAAGCTGTTAAAAATTTTATACAACTTGTGACCAATTCACGGTCGACGAAAAATTGAAGTCCTTTCATGCAAGATGTTTATTTATTCAATATAAGCCGATTGCATATTCTTCTTTTTTCTATTTTATACGTCATTTCTTTCTCCATTTCTCTCTATTACGGTTCCTGAAAAAGTAATAAACTAAAAATATAGCAAGAAATTTGAAGTAGAGGATGTAAAAAACGACCTGGAGTACGCCGCCCCTCCCTAGTGTAAATTGTACCTTACACTAGCCCTTCCAATGAAGGGGAAAGAATCCACGGACGTATTTTAATGCGTCCGTGGATTCTTTCCCCTTCACCTCCCTTCCCTTCTTTCCCCTTTCTTCGTTCACCTCATCTGCAGTCAACCAGTTAACTCCTGCTTAATTATTTTAGCCGACACCTTACTCCAGCATAATTTTTTGTATTCTTTAATAATGCTAGAAGAATCGTCCTGTGTGTGTACGGTGAAAACAGTCCAACAAGCAGGATAACGGAGAATGGCGCTTTATTCTCGAATATTCATGAAAACACGAAGGAGCAGGTAACAGGAATGAGAGCACTTGCACAAATTCGCAACACAAACAAACTACAAATCACTAATTAATAACAGTAACAGCACTTTCAGTGCCGCACGCTTACTAGCTCGCACTGCGGATACAACTCCAAAGACGATCCCAGTCGATCAACACGTTCAAAGTCCAAAGACGAATCAAGACCCAAGTCGATCAAACACTCTGACTATTTATAGTCTTTCCGTCACGTTACATGACGTTACATGGAATCATCTGGACACATCCGGATCTAGGCCTCTAATAGAGATATAAACAAAATCCAGTACTTTTGAGATCCCACATTCCTTCGAAAAAATGGTCCCCAAGTTTGTCGCTAAGGTTGGGAGATCGTTGGCCTACATCGCAAGATAGGTAGTAAGAAACTCTGTAAATGTCTCTTCCCAACCACAAGAATAACACTGCCGGGAAGCGACATTCCTTGTTCGTAACAATATCTGATACAATACTTCTGAATTGTCACCAGAATTAAATAGGGTAAATTCAATCACTTCAATTCGATCATAAATATATGTAATGATTTAGAATTTTTCTCCTCTCTAAAATTAATTCTTTTGGACGCCACTTGGTTTTTAACCACTAAAACCCACTCTTATTATCTCCAGACAAGTATCTCCAAATCACCTAAAATGATCTGAAATAGATATTATAAAAATACTTAAGGGAAATAAACTGTTCTTCCGTTACCAACGACTGCATCTCAATTTAAAATGTAACAACACCCCGCCCAATTTAATAATGTTTCATATATATATGCAGGAATTGTATTTTCCAGTCTAGCTTAAAAGCGTAAGTTTAATTCCTTCCTAATAATATTTTCTCACTTTCCGTACAAGCTCATTTGAATATTTTTGTATCAGCGGAAAGATATCGGATGATAACGATCAGGCGGTCTCTTCGTGCTGATCACGTGATGCGTGGGTGTAATCTCTCCATTAAAAAGTGTAATGCTTTAATCGGGAGAGACGACTTTTCGAAATCGAGCAGACATGCGGTAGATGGTAGTTAACGGGGTCTCTTCCCTGTTAGCACAGAGGCGATGGGCGATGGCTGTAACCTGTAACTAAGCTGTAACTCCAACTAACCTTTTAACGAGGTGCAAGTTGATAACTTGAGTAAGTAATGAACCCTAAATCCCTCCTGTCTAAAATGTAAATAATACTTGTGTAAATACCTTTCTAATATTATGCTTTAATAATAAATAATTTAGTTTTTAACTCCTGTTTTTCCTCTTTTATCTTTGGTGCATTTACCCCCAGAGTGCCCATAAAATGATGCTCTTTCTATATTTACGGTTGCTCAAGCCGGTATTCTATATCCTACAACCATTCTTCCCATATATGTACGCAATAAATATGCTGAATTCAACATTTCAATTCGAACTTAATGTATTTGTTACAAGTTACGTTACAAAGTTCATATTATAAATTATGAGCATACAATTCTTATTTATATTTTTTTCAAAAATTCAGATTTTTTCGATTGGTTTCTCAAAAGTTTAGTAGCTCTTTTCCGTAATAAACCAGTGCTAAATATGTAATATGCTCTTCCAGATCTATTTTCAAAACCTTTCTAATCTTAAAATATTCGTGTTCCGACACCTGAAGTGAATATTCTTTCCTTAAAAACAGTTTAAAAATATTTCTGCAAAAACAAAATCAAGAAGAATGTAATAAATTTTACTTTACAAGATTGCGTACAGCTACGGGATTAAATCTTTCATTTTATTAAATTTTTCTCTTGCTTTAAATCAAATAATGTTTTTTGGAATTTACTCATAAATAGAAAATGAGTTTCCAAACTGATTAAACAATGTTTATTCGTTAAATGTATAACGTGTCTTAGCATAAAAATACAGGGTGTACACAAATAAAGAGACACTTTAAAAAAATTAATAAAATACAATAAATGTTGGAACAACGAATTGTTTTTTAAATGAGATCGCATCTTAAAAAGTTTATTTTTATGACAGGTAACATGCCATTTCGGGGTCATCAATTACTGGAAATCAAAAATTTGTTTAGAGCCATTGTCTGAAAAAATATTAAAACTGGAAGAAAAATCAAAGTATGCATTTGTAGGTAATTTTACGCTCTTTAATTTGTTAATTCACATGTAGTGTGAAAACTGAAGAGTTTTCGTGATATTCAAGAAAAATTAATAAAATAAACCAGAAAACACGCATCGGCTTCTGCTGACCCGTAGCATTTGCGTACGGAATTTCCTATCTGTAGCAAATTTAGAACAGCGTAACGCCGCGTTACCTATCTGAAAAAAAAACTTTTTGAGATGCGCTCTTATTTAAAAAAATCTTAGTTCCAACATTTTTAGTTTTTCTGTTATTAATTTTTGAAATGTGTCACTTCATTTGTGTACACGCTGTATATATAAATTATGCTAACTCTGAGTTTCGTTTAATTTGAAAAACTTTCATTTTTATCTTTGCTATATGAAAGAAAGATTCAAAAATATTACTTCAATTATTTTGGACATTGGGCAATAAGTATGACAAAATTTCTTCCATGAAGCTTCATATCTACGTTCGTTTAGGCTGGATACAGTTTCTGATTACAGTTCCGTAGATTGATCTTCCGAACTATCACAAAAGAAGCTCATCTTCTTATTATCTTTTCCTGGCATCAGGACTTCCATCTAATAACATAAAAATTGGTCAGCAGATGGAGCTTTTATTGACTTCGGATGAAGCCGAGTTTCATGAGATGATGGAGAAATAGTATAAAGAATACGAACTTTAAGGAATTACCTGAAAAAATAATTATATGTTGATATTTTAGATAACATGTTCTCAATGTGTATAAGATGTAAATTCATGTATTTCCCTTCTGTGAATAGTATGTCTTTTAACACAGAACTTTTCGAAATTTGGAGGCATCTACATTTAGGAAACATGCAGATGATAATTTCTTAAAATTTTTAATAGTATTTCATTTTTTAAATACTTCAATGTAATTGATTTCCAGTTTAATTAAATGAGAATTATTCGCTAAAATTTTTAATTTGTGAAGATTCAGGCAGCATAAATGTTTTAATTTCAAATGCTAACAACGATGCTGGTTATGTTCAACCGTTACGCATATTCAACACTGAATTAATAATTTTTATTCCTCTAATAATTTTCTAATAATTTTTATTATCTCTATTCGTGCAATCGATTATGATATTTCATATCCAAAGTAACTTAAACTGCACAAACTAGAATTAATTGGGTAAATATAAAATTTAAACGCTATCTAACCAGAGATAAAATTCATTTTTCCAGTGAAACTAATGAAATTTGATATCTTGAATACAGCATTTACAATAAATAGATTCATCTATAAATTGCTGAATGTTTTGGCAATTTACATTTGGCTTGCTTTTGTAAGCATATTTAATATTATACCTGACAAAAGCATGGCTTCAACTCATTTATTGTTATAACAATGTATGATACCAGATGAGTGGCAACAATCAAATATTTACTTTACTTTGAATATGAGATGATGACGAGTACGGTTGAACGATGTTATGTTGTACGCAGATACGGAGTGTAATAGTTGTTTTTTTAGTGTTCTAATAAATGTTTGTTTAGTCTTAGAAGAGGTATTGTTGGATGCAAAAAGCTGCGCCATAGCAGGGGGAGTCTGGAGCATGCTCAGACTTCTGGCAGCTTCCTTTAAGAGCCCGGAATGTGGGCGTTGTTCCAGTAACGTAGTAATGCAGTCATGAAGTAATAGTAGCTGTCGTTCCTGTTTCTGCGTTCATTTTGTTTTTCTGGTTTTATATAATGTTTGAGCTATTTTAATAAAGTATCTTTTTGCCAAGATGGCTGTTTTATTCAGAGAATATTACACTAGATCTAAGAGAGAATCGGGTAGATTAAAAGACCTGCTTTGCCTTTTACATGTGTTGTCGTATTAGATGCAACAGGTATTATGAATTTCAATCAAAAAGCCAACAGAAAGCAGAGGTGAGAGAAATTAGAAACCTATGACTGAAAATTTCATTGACAATTACACAGGACGAAAGGAGTTTGAATTCAAAGTACGTTACGAAATTGTATAATTAGCTATATTCTATAATTATAATAGCGTATCATTATTTGCAAATTAAAATAAATAAATAAAAGTGTAATAAGTGCGAAAAGTCTATTTTCGGTGGAGCAAAGAAGTCAGACTTAAAAATATTGGCTGAAGGACTTGGAGAAAACCTCGATGACAGCCATAAATTAAAGGATTTGAAAAAGATGATTTTGGCGAGCAAAGAGTACGATGAAGAATGCGTCAATGAATAGTTGAATACGAAAATAAATGAAAGAAAGAGAAGAAAATGAACGAAGAAATGAAGAAATTCAGCAAAGTAGGCGTCAAGAAGAGAATGTAGAGCGGAAACGTCAAGAAGAAATTGAAATTGAAGAAAGAATACGCCAAGAAGAAATTGAAAAAATATTAGAATACGAGGAGCGAAAGCATGTGATGGAATTTGAGCTGCAAAAAATACGCCAAATCAGTTTCTTAGCTTTTCATCCCTTTTTGTGCGACAAAAATCGCAGCGTCTCCTCGGAATGTCCGAAGGCCCCTCATCAATTTGCCGCTACCTGATGCTTTCGAAAACCTACCTGTTTTTCTAAGGCAAAATCTATTATGTATGGTATACAGGGTGTCTCAAAAAAGTGGAACAAACGTTTATTTCTTGATATATTGATCCTAGACATATACTTCCAATTACAAAGTTTCATCAAATAGGGTAAGAATTTGTATGAACATATTTTGATATCCAAATGGATTGATAATAAGAAGTTGCAAAAATTAAATTTTTATATGGTCCAATAGAGCAACATTGACAAAAGTCAGACGGTTCTTATACATTAATCTATCCACATACAAAGTTGGACGCTTCTATATGAAAAACGTACAGAGATATAAGAAGAGAAAGTTATTGTCTTAGACCACTTTTCCATACCTCTCGCTGCTGTTTGATCCAGTCTTTCGATGTACATTTTAAGGATAATAAACATATTTCAAAAAATATTTAAAGGGCGGAATCAGGAAATAACAATGCATTTTTAAATTCTTGTTAGATCTAATAAAAAGTCAAATAACACATTAATTGAAATATTTACAAAAATAGTTCACCTTGTGAACCTTCAAAAAATATTCACGCTGACACATCAGAAGTGAGGCTCATTTTCCCAGAAACAAGCAGTGCAATTAAAATATTATTCAGATACAATTGAAATTCAATTTTTCAAACATAGTTTTACCTTCAAATAGTCAAAACTGGTAGTGGAAATTACTTGAATTATATTTTAGAAAATTACAGTACTCTTTTTCGGTGAATGACTTTTGACAATAGAATTCGAATGTGTAATAACAAACCTAGTTCCCTTTGTGGAAACATGAAAGTGAATCCGAAACCTAAAATCAGCCAGTAAGAAAAAAACCAAGAACGCGAAAGCGAACCATGAGTGAGATTGAAGGGGGGGAAAAGAACAATACTTGTCCTAACTCAAAACAGGAGCATCGAAAAATCCAGTTCTGGGTAAGTTCTAAGACAAAAAGAATAGCTATTTGCCTTCGCGCTTTATGTCACTTTGTTGTACGCTATTTGTGCTTTCCAAAACTATTTGGTATGCTGCCCAGTTTGTGTTTGTCTTACTTTTTCATTCATTTTCTGTCTTTTCGTTTTTATTTATTTTTTCATTGATAATCGAACTCTCAGAGTGGAGAATTAAGCAAATAAGAATAAATACGAAAAACGAATTTTAAAAGAATTTTAGTGAGTTCTTCTTTTAGGTAAAGCTCAATAATTCTCAAAACTCTAAGAGCAAATAATTCAGTATTTTTGATCAATACTAGGCTATTTTGCTGCTATACATTAAATTTTCATTTTTTCAAGTTTTCCTTCCATTCTTTATCAAGTCGATAGTTGCAACTATCTGTAAATGAAGTTGAGCAACAGTATGTGTAATTTACAAATATTTTTCAATCCATGATGATTGGATGATGCACTACTTGACAAATATTTGAAATTCGTTGTATTTCTATGTTGAATAAATTTGCATTTCTACAATAAACATCTACATATAAATTTCTGGGCAGCCCCTTGAAATTTAAATTTAACATATCTCTGCAAGTTTCGCAAATAAAACGACTAGTGAGGCAGGAAATTGACATTACATTTTTGTAACAATATAAATATTTTCCTTTTAAGGAAATTTGATTTCAAAAGCACAGTTTTGAATCACTAATAAAATTCCATTAATAAAAAGAAGGAAGGAATAGACTCCATTTCAAAACAGTTTCATTAACCGTTGTCAGGTACAAACTTCCAAGAAACATATCCTAAGACGGTCATCAATTTCTTCTAATTTTAAATTGAAAAACTTCTAGTCCTCTTACTTTCAATATAAATAAGTAAATCAGGACTGGCAAAATAAATACACTTTACTCTTAGCCTTTAATATCCATTAATTGTTATATTGAAGGAACAACTTTAACAAACGGACTTTATATTTAATTAAAAAATGCACGTTTTTGATGCTTAATCACTACTCTTCTGAGCTTGATATAAATAAATTCTCAAAAAATGAAACACAATTTGTAAAGAAGCGTAAGTTCATTTTTGTCGATTACTTAAACATAAACAGAAAGCAGTGCTTAGAAACTACCATCGCTACTCTTCTGAGCTTCATACAAATAAATTCTCAAAAAATAAAAAACAATTTATAAAGAAGAGTAATATCATTTTTGTCGGTTTTACTTAAACATAAACAGAAAGCATTGCTTGATTTTGAGTTGCACTCATGGACCAACTGAGGCGTTACAGATATGGGCAGAAATAAAAGAAGGAGGAGGAAAAAGTATAAATAAAAGCAACTCAGAGAAGTTGTAAATGGAAGAGTGTTCGTTACATCTGCTAGGTCTACCGTAAAGGAACAAGGAAATGAATGAAAGGAAAAAAAGCCCACGAAAAAAATTTGCTTGATTTTTTTATTGTTCTGTTTCTTTTCATTTGTCAACAAATTACATTTTTTGTACATTTTCCGAAATATGGCTTTTTTGCTATTGTAAGACTGATGACTCTTGTGAAAATAAAATTGAAATATGCCCTGTTTGGTGAAAAGGAGAAAAAAAAATACTTACTTTGATCAAAAATTATTGCATTGATACCACTGCTAACATTTTGCTTCGAAAAGAAAATTTCTCCAATTAAAAATTATGAATATGGAATGTAAATTCCTCTTAGGTCTCTCTCAATAAATTTTTATATCATATTTAGTGTAGGTGCAATTTTAGTATTATGACGAAAGATAAATTACCAAATTTAAAAATAATTTAAAGCCATATATGCAACAAAAAATTACTTTTTTTGAATAGATATATTTATAAAGGCATTTTCCTTCTATATAGTTTTTCATTTTATTCAAATATTATATCACGTCTTAATTATAGAAAAATTATAAATATCTTCTTAAATTCAAGGGACTCTCCCTGTATCATCATACCATTTATAAACTCAAAAAGACTTTCTAGACTCTAGAAAAGAAGCTGGTTATGTACGAATTATTTTTTTTATTTTCTACAATATAATTTAATTTTTTTATGATTTGAAATTCTATATGAGAATGTATAAAAAGAGATATTAAATATCTTTAAACCAGAAAGGATGAAATTTATGATTTGTGCCAGAAACGATGGAATTTATGAATTATGCCTGAAACGTTGAAATTTACGAATTATGCCAGAAACGATGAAATTTACGAATTATGCCAGAAAGGATGAAACGTTATCTTCTTACCAGAAAGGATGAAATTAACGAATTTCATCTACTTATTGCCTGTAGTGAAATTCATTTATTTTCGTTACGAATATAAAATGAATGTTTAGTTATAATTAATATAACTTTTTCTCTAATTTGTAGTATACTGGATGGATTCAGCAGTTATGATTAAGTCAGAAGATAACAAATGATGTGTGTAAATAACTCATCTCAAAGACACATGATTTCTAAAGCAGTAAATTTATTCCTTTTGATTATTGTAGAACATAAAGATATAGCAAACTTTAGTTAAAAAACGCAATGATAAATATGAGGGTCATGTACACTGAAACAGACACAAACAATCATACGGTCGTAAAATAAATATAAATATACCATTAAAATAAATTAAAAATTATTCCCTACAAATCTGTAGATTTTGAGATTTTTGACTTCATTTCTTATCCACAAATTTCTTTATTAATCATTAATTATGGATAAAAACATTCTCTTAGCTGATGAGGATTTCCAGAATTAATGTACTTTCATATTTTAACTTAAAATAAAAATTAGCAAATGTAGTAATAAAAAAAAGTGGCAATAAATATTACAAAATAAAACCGAACTGACTTACAAAGATAAGGGAGAGTTTCAATCTTGCGTATCTTTCTTGCTTCAGATAGCTCTGATCCATGCGGTGAACATTAATATATATCCTCTTTACTAGTTTTTCTTTAAAGTTTTTTGGAAAAACATTAAGCAACCCACTAAGAAAAGTTGAAGAAAATATTAAAGCAGAATTAGATATAAGAAATGAAAATAACTGCCGTTTCTAATTGCTATAAGGCAAAAAACATGTGGGGGAAAAATACAATCTTTCGATTTATGCAGATAATAGTAAAAACAAATATTATTCAAAATTTAATAAAAAGCAGTGTTGGCAAAATTTGCCAAAACTTAAGTGTAGGAATATTATTTCAACTCTCTGACTGCCAAAACGTCTAATACGGCCCGTCATGCAAACTGTCAGAAACGGCCCAGCGGCAAAATATGATATGCTTATTTCCTTCCCCTTTTTGAAAAGGGTCGGTAAACGGTGGGGAGGAATCTTAGCTTTTTTATAATGGTTGTTTCCTCTCCCACTGTCACTCTTGATTGATGTCTCCAGTAAGTGTTCGAGGGCAGATGCTCAATTTACTTTAAGCTCTCTACTTACTTACTTACTGTTAAAAATTCTTGCTATAGTGCCTGTTAGTTATCACAAATTGTAAACGACCCTTATGTAGTCAACAAGGGTTTGGATGTTAGAAACATAACGATAAAAGAATCCCCCTCGACGCAAATGACCACTTGCTAATCATATGGGGGAGGGAAATGTTTACCTTCTTTCATCTCTGACCTCGGCCGATCTCTGTTTTAAAGAAACTAGATTTCAAAGCACTGTGGGTTTCAGAGGGTTAAATATGCATGAGAATTTAATCGTACGCTTTAGAAATGAACATAAATTCGTCGTTCAAATTTATATAACCCGTAATCCGGCGAAATGTGCATGACAGCCTCAGGTAAACAATTTCGTAATTAATATTGTTAATACCCATTAATTTTGCTTTTAGCACTCTCAAACTGAT
Organism: Araneus ventricosus; assembly: GCA_013235015.1. Classification (NCBI taxonomy): domain Eukaryota; kingdom Metazoa; phylum Arthropoda; class Arachnida; order Araneae; family Araneidae; genus Araneus; species Araneus ventricosus. The sequence goes on along the minus strand of BGPR01024313.1, from coordinate 11,181 downwards.
CACTAACCTTCGAATAGCGTATGATTCCCTTACTTCAGAAAACCGGATAAGCCTCTGTCTCCCGTTTCTCTTCACGGGAAGATTCAACATACAGCTCTATGCAACACTCCACGCACCCGGAAGAGATTTCTAAACATTTCTGCTTTTATTTTAACCGTTTTCTTCTCCTTCCTTCTTGCTGTTATCGAGAGATATATTTCTTGCTCCGCTCTTGTTTCCAGTCACGCAGCCAGGGTTGGCGGACGTGTTAGAACATAGTTTACGTTTCCCATTTACTTTTTTTTAAGTCGCCGCTTGAATTTTGCTTTTGGCGTAATTTTCCTTTATGGTTAACGCTATTTCCGGAATTTCACATTCATCGCATTTTTGTTTCCTGTTGATATTCTTGTTATCCTCCTAAACTTAGTTTATTTTCATTTCTAGGCACATAGACAAATGTTCAAGCCTTGTTAACTCCTTCACTGGAAACATAGGTGCAGTTATAATCGATATTCTTCTTTTGTGACGAAAACAATCATTTTTGTCACGAAGGAGTATTGATTTTCTAGAATCTGTGAATTCCTATTTGTCTATTCCTCTGTGTGTAATTTAAGCATTCCTCCAATTATGCACTGAATTTTTTATCTAATGATTACAATTTTCTGAATAGGAATTTTAACGTACGGAATGAAAATTGGATTTAAATAATTAAGTAAGAAACACTGATGACATTATTGCCTTTAGGAAGAGAAGAATAGTGTCGCAAGACAGTCGTCATGAAGTGAAGACATGATACTTTCTTCACTTTCGGAACGTAGGACAGCCATGTCTTCCCAACACTGAAATCAAACATGCTAGTGTATTCTTTCTTTCCTTTGATCGAAGCAAATTTTGGGAGCAACAGTTTTTAATAACAATAAATTTTACATGAAAAAGTCATGAAATGAGTAAAGTAATCATCTGTGATAAAAAAATAGAGTATTACTAACAATCATTTGTGGCAAATTCGGGCACAATGTACAATCCAGGTAGTGGGCAAGTCATAGGGGAAACACATAATTTTTTAAATCGATTTATAATGGTTCAAAATGAACAATAACTTTTAGAAAAATCGATGTCGGTTTTTTTTATTTGTTCTCAAAGTTCACCTCAGAGATTTGGCAGGAAAAACGATTCATTCTGGCGCGAAACGGGTCTGATGTCATCTCTGCCCAAACAACAGAGAACTTACGCTTTTTACGCTTTCAGATATAGAATTTTTGCTTTTTTCCCCTATATTTTCCAATATCGATAAAATAATCTCGAAAATATACAAGTATTGTATTGTTCCTAATTGTGTTAACCCTATGATTTTATTTAACCTCTTAATTAGATGCCACCACCCATTTGGGCTAATTTTTTATTATTTAAATCTATTTAAGATGCTAAAGGATACTTGAGGCATTTAAGCATTTCCAGGTAATTTTTGGATTTAAAATTAAGTGTTACATTGACTTAAATACGGATTTCAATAGCAAAACTTCTATAATTCGATGCGCTTCATCATTGAATGTTAAGGGGTTAAACAACTATAACTGAACACGATACGTTATTTATGAATGTGCCAAATGATGTTCTTTGCAAAAAGTGGTGTAAAGCGATGATCAGAAATGATAAAGTTAATCCAAAATTATCCGCAAGCAACATTCGTCATGTCTTTGGAAATCATTTTGATGTGAGTAATTAATATATATATATATATATATATATATATATATATATATATATATATCGCCAAGCACAGTAAAAAATAATCTTGAATTACATATCAGTTTTGTTTTGAATATAAGTATAAGGTAGGATTAGCAGCAAAAAATAAATAGTTATTTATTAAGTAAACAGTTAAATTTAATTAGTTATTTTCCTATGTATTATCCTCCCTTTATTTGATTACATGGAATTTATATTTTAAGAGATCAGTGCTCCCCCATACCAATATCAGAAACAATCGTGAAAAACAACTTTAAATTCAATATATTTTTTATAAGAAGTATAACGTGAGGTTTGCGACAAAAAAGAAATCAATATTTTAAAGGAAAAATAAATTTTAATTAGATTTTTACATATATTACGCCCACTCCGCTTTTTGATTACATAGAATTTATATTTTATCCGTCTGAGGGGCGTTGGGACAGACGCTGACCAACATTCTTAAAGATTTTTTTAAAAAAAACTTGTTCTTGTTATTTTACTGAATAAATTATTTCAATATTTATTGGAATGTTTCATATATTTTTTAAAAAAATTATATTACGATTGAAAATTAGCTAGAATATCTTAAAAATAAGTTTAAAATAATTCATTTGTATTGCAAGGAAATAATTCGCATAATTAATTTTTATCAAAATCAATTATTTAGATTCAGTGAATATATTCAAATCAAAATCAGTCTTCAAAAAGTCAATACTAGTTCCCTTGTACGAAACCAATGTCCATTATGCAATTAATCGTGAAGTAGTAAAAAAAAGTCTAAGACTTCACTTCTAAAATGTAAGCTGATATATACGCCTGGAATCAAAACATGCACAAAAGTCGTGAAACAGAAAATTGCGAAGAAGGGCAACTATGACGTCAAAATCTACTCGACCAATGAGAGTGCGTTCCGGATTGGTTCATCTTTCCTGCTAATTCTGTGTATCCTTCGCCTTCACTATTTAAATAAATAAGTTTTTATGTGAAATTCCACTTGCATATTTGAAATTAAAATGATTTTTTCTATAAAAAAGGATTGCTTTCACGCGTTTTTAAAAAATGCTGAATTTCCCTATTGAATGGGGAGGGGGCAAACATGAAGCAAAGATAGGAGACTGGTTAGAGTACTAACTACCCTTCCTGGAAATGGAGGGAGGGACGAAAACGTCCTAGCTGTGCATCAGATCGGGTGCGCCCGACGCATGGAGAAATGATATTTCAAATAGTCAAGAAAGAATATTTAAGAACACTATTTTTATCCGTTTTGGTTTCTGAAATATGACTCGAAGAATAGAATAAAAGCATAAAGTATAAATTTTAAGATATCGTTTCTTTCATTTTAGTGCGTATAGATATCCAATTTCACATATTTCTGCAATCAGGGAGACAGTAGATATTCTAGACGTTTCAAAAATAATTTAAAATTAATTTGTAGATTTTTCTCATTCTGGTTATAAACATGCTTCGATTACAAACGCTTATTGGAATAGAACATAAAATTCCTTATAACGACAATTTATATTCATTAACCCTCTCATACCGAGCGAGGAGGTCCCGGGTGGTCTAAAAAGTTCCTCTTAACAGCGACGTAGGCTGGTCTGAGGTGGTTGCCTTCTTCTGAGAGGATTAAGGTTCTGAGATCGCTTAGAAGATAAGTGCCGTAGGGTTCAATTATCCTTACGAACCATAAACCATTTCTATATTCCTTAAGGGAAGGTTATAGCAGGGGTGAGGTGGTGGGGAAAATGACCCCACAGGTTGGGAGATTCCAATTCACGTACTTTCCTCCCAAAAACTCCCGGTATTAAAGAAGCTAGAAGGAAAAAGTCGCCTCGAGATTAGTTAAAAAATTTATTGTTAAAATTATGAAGAGTTAAAAAATTTATTGAAAAAATATGTTTTATCACTAAAATCACGCTTGTATAATCAGAGAACCGAATTAAAATTTCAAAACTGCCCATTACGATCCGTCACTCTTCGGTATAATGACGTAAATAATAAATGACGAAAATATATTATTCAATTTATTATATTGCGCAATTTCCTCTTCACAAAGCAATCGCATCTTTTTCCCACGCTTCTTTTTTTCAGGCTGTCTTATTTTTACAAGTTAGTTGAGACCTCTATCACCACACTATTTCGGCCACGGTAAGTGATGTCGTCGCAGAATCGATGTTGGAAGACACAAGTGACATATTTCATTTTCCAGGACGAACACATTTGTCACTGCCGACGATTCTCTTTCAGAAGAAGCTTCTCTCCCGTTGTGTACTTCTCGGGAACTGGAAGTAATCCAAAAAGTCGTGGGGAAAAGTTCGAGGTTTTTCTTTCAAATAATATTCAAGGCCAAAGAATATCGTCAGAACGCATGCCAAATGATGATAAATGGTCTTGTGCAATCATATGTCATTCAACGAATGTGTTATTTGTTTATAACATTGTCTTAGCACATATTCTGGTTGTTGTTGCTTAATAAAATAACAAACAGACGATGTTATCTCTGTTATTATTTTTTAGAATACTAAGAAAAGTTCTTTGCTACATTATAGATGTCCAATAAAAATAAATATTATTCGTTATAGATTAATCATATATTTAAATTCCACAGATTTCTCAATACTAAATATGTATAATCCCTGTAAGACAAATACTGTGATTTCAGGATCATTACACTTAAATATAAATATATTTACATAATTTAATCTTATTTTTTCTACAAATACAGGATTTATTTATTTTGGAGTAATGAAGATAATTATATACATGAATACTAGATATGAATTCACACCAAATATCAAGCTTCTAAGTTTGGGTTTCTATTCTTCAGGTAGCATATCCATATCTCAGAATATTATGCTACTTAAAAATATATGCTACTTTGAAGAAAATTGCTCATCATAGATTAATTGAATCTTTTACGTTAGAATGCAAAGAAAAAAATCAATTTTTTCAGTTCAAATTAAGTTGCAACCGCTCCTTGCAAAGACGAAATCAAGGAAATAAGCATAGATGTACCAATCCTAAGTTTTAAAATCGTTTCATTGCAGAAAATTAGGTATGTTACACCTCTATATGCTCCATTTTGTTTTGAAATTTGTAGAAGATTAAACATTACATAGTTTCTTTGAATTAGTACATTTATTCGGAGATGGTGTCCTGGATACCATACATCAAATTTGAACATCTTTGGAAGTTCAATTTCAATTCAATCAAATTCAGTAATTGATGAAACTATACGCTGCTTCTTTTATTTGATTCTCGACTTTCTTATCATTACAATCTTAGCAAGAATTTTCCGTTTAGAGGATGGAATCATTTCATTTTTTTCATTTTTCCGAAGCAACGAGAGAAAATCATCGCTCTTCACAAAATGGAGTTGGTGGTGAATTTTGATTTTGAAGTAATTTCTTGTTCTTATTCCTCTTTTTACCATTTAAAAGGCTTCTGCAATATTTTATTATCCTCTGACAACCATTTTAAAGTGAAATTTGTGTGATTGTTCGTCTTTTTTCAGTTGATATATCCAGTATTGACCGGAAGCCGTAAATGGGATAACTTTTTTTTTTACTGTTTCACCTACAGGCTTGAAATTTTATTTAAAAGATGCACTTTGCAGTAGTATACAATATACCAAAGAAAAAAAGTCTAACTCCATTATTTCTTAATTCCGATTGAAGGGACTACATTAATTTCCCAATATAATGTGGGCACTTTGAAATTTGGATATTTTTTCTAATATCTCCTGAAACTCTGCATGGATTTTCTTAGAATTTCAAACATGAAAATATTTGGCTTAAACTCACATTTTACAGTGACGATTCGATGACGAGAGTATTTAGGGAACGAACCAGAATCTAAGAAAGATTTTTAAAAAATCGTCTCATCCCGTTTGAAAGAAGGCTTATGAAGAGATGAAACTTTCATTATTGGTTAGATTCGATGTGCATAGTATTTACATGCATTTTCGTAAATTCGGGAAGATATAAGGGTTTCTCAAAAAAATTCCCAAATTTTTCTACAAGTGTTTTTGCTGATAACTTGAAGATTTTTAAAACAAATTGCTTGAAACTTATACAATACATGGCAATGTGCTAGGAAAACATGTTATTAGAATTTAAAGTTAATACTTTGAACATTATAGGAAATATGAGTATTTTTAATAAATGATTTCTTACTGCTCACGTGCGAAATGTAAGCACAACTTTACTTTCATGACTTGAGACATTGGCATTGTAACTTGGAGAATTTCGGTACACAAGGTGAAGCTAAATGGTGAGGATTCTTGCGCAAACTGATATTTTTTAAACTTTAATCTTAGAATAGTAATCATCGAAACCTAATTTAAGTTATGTATGTAACTTATAAGTATGCATGAGCATTCTGGATATTCAACTTTCATAAAATTCAATATTACTGTCCGAAGATTCAAGTTTTAAAAATATCATTTTGTGCAAGAACCCTCATCATTTAGCTTCTCTTAGACTGTACTGAAATTCACGAAGTTGCAATGTCGATATCTTTCTTCATACTAATGGTATTGATCTGAAATTTTTATACATGTTGCCCTATATATCTGGCTCTTAGGTCATAAAAGTAAGAATACGCTATATTTCGCACATGCGCAGTAAAAAAATCCTTTACCAAAAATACTCATATTCTCTTTAATACTCAAAATATTTACATCTAATTTTAAAACAAAGGTTCTCTAACATATTATCACGTATTCAGTAATTTTCAAACAATTTGGTTTAAAACTCTGCATTAAAAAGCATGCGGAAAAATCTGGGATTTTTTAAAGAAACCGCTATATCTTCCCGAATATTTGCCCGATGTTAACGAAAATGTATGTAAAGATTAAGCACATCAAACACAGCCATTGATGAAACTTTCATCTCGTTATCAGCTTTCTTTGACACGGGATGAGTCGAAATTATTTATTGGCTTTATCACTTTCTTGTAGGTTCCCTAACAAGTGATTAGTGATCGAATCTTCACTGTAAACTGTGCTATCAAGCTTAATCTTTACATGTTCTAAATTCTAAGAAAATCCATGAGATTTTCGGGAAATATTCGAAAAAATATTCGAATTTTAAAGTGTCAGCATTATATTAGCAACCCACTGTACACATTTTTCTTTATATCCAATAGTTAGCTTATGTATAAATTAAGAATTTATTGGTAAAATTTTCCATCGTATAGCAAAAAATATCTTCGAAAGGTGAAAAAGAAATATATATATATATATATATATATTCCGCTATATAGATGATTTAATATTATTCAATAAAGAAATTGGCCTTAAGCCACATATTGACTTCTATCCTGATTATTTAAAACTTATAAAAACTAATGACAATGAATTAGCTGCAGAATTTTTAGATCTAGATATTAAAATCATAGATAATAAATTAGTAACAGATATCTTTGATAAAAGAAATGCATTTAATTTTCAAATCAATAAATTCCCTTTTTTGGAATAGTAATCCTAGCATTTCTGTCTTCAAGAATTTAGTAAAAAATTATATAATTAGAAATAATAATTTAGTAACAGACATTGATATTAGAATTAAGAACATAAGAAATTTTTACTCCTTTGCCCAGGATTATGGAATGCCTATAGGTTTTCTAAGAGCATATATAGATGGGAAATATTTAGGTCATTTAAAATAAATTACTCATATTGGTTTATAAAAGAATATTTTTATTTCTTTGTTAGTGGGATAGTGTTTTCACTTATTCTACTCGTAATGTGTAGTTTTATTCAAATTGGCTATTGAGTTATTTGTTTCAGATTTATTACATAGATGGCGCCAGGATCTTTCAAGTGAAAATTTCCTTTTTAATAGACATTTTTAACTATTTTCTAATATTTTCTAGATAACTAAATGTATTACAATTTTTAATATAGTTTTGAGAATTTTAATATAGGTATCTTACTATAATTCATGATATCAAAAATTAATTATATTATTTGGTCAATTATGCTGATTCAAGGTAAGAATTTTGGTTGTGGCAACATGTGATGTCAATGTGCGTGGCGGGCTATATTGAAAGAGATGAATTCTGGTAAGTTTAAGAGGAGACACAGTTTTGTTTAATGAAAAGTATGAGTATTTTATTGAATTATATTTTTACTGTTTTTCGTGCAATATCTTAGTGCAATATAATGTTATTTACATTTTTTTATCCTGAATTTTAGTCGTTTCTATACAGTTATGTTTTATTGTTAGGGTTAGTATAAGACTTTTCTTTCTAAATTCTTTCATTTTAGGGTTTCATTAGGGGCTTTTGATTTCAAAATTAATAAATTTTCTTTCGCGTCAGTAATCTGATCAGATTAATATTTAAAAGTTTGATTCTAAATTTTATTTATAGAAACAGAATGTTAGTCTTGGATAATAAAATTAAACACAATAAAGTTAAACAATTAATTAATATGCTTTGTTGTATGGATTCATATATGTTTGAAAAATTCATATATGTTTATATAGATAAGAAATATGAAAATTACATTAAATAATTTTTTTAGTTGTATTTTTTATTTATTCTTTCATATTACTATTTGAAGTTTCAAGATTTGGTTTATTTTTGTATTTCTTGTATATCATCTTAAGTATAGATGGCGCCGCTGTTTTAATTGAATTTAATGCTTATATTTATTTTATTTTAAAAGTTCAACTCTTAGAAATGAATTTTCTGGTTATGATAATAATTTTTTGATTTTTAATGTATCTTTTAGTTACTTAATTATGATTTTAATTGTGTTATAGAATTTTAAATATTCATATTTACTGCAGTATGTGCTCAATGTTACTTCAATGTAATGTTTGTTATCAGATAATTATAGTACGTAAAAAAGTTTGGTTTTAGTTTTATTAAGTTACTTATTTGCTAATAATTACTTACTATGTTTTGAATTTTTGGTTAATTTGCAATAATTAGTGTTGTTGATGGATGTTAAAGGCTTTTGTTTTCTTTACTTTTCTTTCTATCTCCTTATTTAGGGTTGATTACCTTTTCTGTTTTGTCCACAATTGGTTTCATGGATGGTTTGCGCAATAAGGTCACATTTAACTTGAACAGCTAGTCCAAATTCCAGTTGATCATTTTAATTGTTGAAAGTCCAAAATTTGGATTGCCTGTTACAAGACTTATTAGATGTATTTCTAAGTACTATATTTTATATCTTGAGTCTTGTAATGACTATAGCTCAATTTGTCATTTATTAGTATTCATATATTCTTTGGACTTACAATAACTATTTATATTATGTTTAAAATTAATGTTTCTTGCAAAAAAATTTCCAAAATTGATGTTTGTTTTATGTTAGAACATGATGTTTTAACTTATAATTTACTTTATATTAAATTATTAAAATTTACTTATTTAATTGTTATATAGATAGAAATGTCACTTTAGTTTACATTCCATTACACTGCGACACACCCCTGATTCCAGAGATAAAAATCTTCGGTTTGCTGTTTTAATGAGTGTAAGTAGAAAGTTTATTGAGCAAAAAAATGCATATAATTATAAAACAAAAATATATAAACAAAATTAAATACATTAAACAATAAATCCAAGTGAATATACAAAGAGACATACTAAATACCAAACACTATAAAATACTGATGCAGCATTTTAAAGGAAAGAACAAGAGAGCAAAAAGCATTACGAACTAACTCGTTAGAATTGTCTTGTTATTGGGAGGGATAGCGACTTCAATGTCTGAGTTACTGTCAGGAAAATTGCTCTCGTTTTCAGGATCCAATTTATACAAGACCTCTTTATCGGTAAGGAAGTTCAATAGTTGGATGATTTTGGATCATGAGATTTTGCTGGAGAGGCAGCTTTTCCACCAATGTTTGTTGAGATGATCACTTGGTTTCGTCATGTGGATAGAGACGGTCAGCGGGTAGCTAGTAGCAAAGTGCAGAGGGTCTCCCACTTCCCCACAGGCACAACGAATTGTGTGACAGAGATTGAACTTTTCAAGGAAGCAGGGAAAGAGTCCATGGCCACTGGGGAATTGAATAACATCTCTGGTCCAGGGTGATGGGATGTCGGAGACTTTTGATATGATATTATGGATATGTCTTCTTGTTTCGCCTTCATCCCAGTCTGATTGCTATCTCTGAATTGAAGCGGTTTGAAGTAGTTTCTTGAGATGACTTTTGGGAGCTGGGTTTTCAAATTTAGAACCTTCCTTCGTTGCCTTCTTTGCCAATTCATCTTCCGCCTCATTTACGGAGATGCCAATATGAGCTTGTACCTGCAGTGCACCGTACTGCCACCATCTTACTGTGATGTTAATAAACAAATATCCGCCTCCGGACATTGGGAATTCCTTTTGTCTAGTGGTTAGGATGTTCGACTCGGGACCCAAATGTCCCCAGTTCTATCCTCGTACTGCCTCAGTGGTGACCCGCAAGAAGACGCAACACCTACTTTCAGTCCCACTACTATATGGCAGCACCAAAAAAATCACATCAATCCAGATCAGAAGGTTGCGTGTTCGCATCCCGTCCGGGTCACCAGTGTAACTTCTAGGCCTACGTCTAGGTCAAGTTAACTTCACAGCATTGATAGAGGCGAGGTGTATATAGTTGCTGTGGTAGTCAGTACATAGAACTATTGACACTCAAGTGCTACATGTTAACCTGTACTTTACTACCCTACTCGGCTTCTCGATCTATCATACCTGTATTCCACATAAATCAGAAGTATTCCATTGTGCGTAACTGGTGACGAAGTCAAAGCAAGACTACTCGATAACGAAATAACAAATTTAATGACACAACAATTAAATTAGAATACTAATCATAAAATCGTTATACAGCTAGCTATCATATGATACAAAAGAGGAAGAGCAGAGAATGAATAGTAGCAATCAGTCCTTAAATACTGAAACAGGCTCGTCGCTATTGGTCGATGGGTGACATCACAAAGTGGGCGGACCCGATCTGCATGTAATCACAATTCAGGATATTGCCAGATGCCGCGGTGATGCCACATACCCAACCAACTTCGATGTTCGGGTTGTTTTGGAGTGACATTTGAATCTCTTGGATGATAGAGTTCCTTGATTTTGGTTATGTGATTGCTTTGAAGACTGATTCGCTGTCACACCATAATCTCTTTTCGCATGAAGTGTTAATTTTTCATATTGCCTTTCTTGTGGCTGAACAAAAGTTGGTATTTTAATCGTTCATTTCCTGATGTAACGAGAGATCATCTACGAACTGCTCGAAGTTCTCTCTTTTTAATTTCAAGCGTTTGGGTCCACCATTTGACTTTGCTGACTTGTTTTACTTTTTTAAATTTTATAAGCTTCCTTACAAGAGTTAAAGTTTTTCCTTTGAAGGTCAAGTGCAAGCGAATCCAGATCTTCCCTGGAACTGCAAGCATTTATTGAGTCTTGAAAGTTGGCTACGTTGCTATGGAATATTTTCAGAAAGTTTTGTTGGCCTC
>BGPR01024312.1:9893-21178 GCA_013235015.1 Araneus ventricosus | reverse complement strand
TTGCTCGCGGAACTATTCTGCCTATATCTACTCACGGAACTATTCTGCCTATTATTATTACCCACGGAACTATCTACTACCTATTCACGGAACTATCTACTACCTACTAACGGAACTATCTACTACCTACTCACGGAACTATCTACCCACGGAACTATTCTGCCTATCATTGCCCACGGAACTATTCTGCCTATCATTGCCCACGGAACTATTCTGCCTATTATTACCCAAGGAATTATCCACTCACGGAACTATATTCTAACGGAACTATCGACTCACGACACTATCTATTCATGGAACCAATATTCTGCCACGAGGCCACTCCGGCGCCTTTGAATAGGAATCAGACGATAATAACTACATCAACGCTAGCAACCTACTACCTGAATTTTCACATCAAGCTAACGTGAGAATCATTTGCATACCTACACAGATTTAAGAGCATCCATTCCAAATACTTTCCGACTTCGAAGCCGAAGAACTACCAACAGGTCATCGCGGTTTCAAAAATTTAGCGGTTTTGGACTAAGGAAAGGTGTGTGTGTGTGGAGGGTGGTTATTATTTTCTCTTAACCCATGACTCACGAATTTATTTAGTTCAGTTTTCTTGTGCTTGCGTCTCGTGGGCGTATTTATTGAACTTTCTAATTAGATGACCCGCCTTATTTTATGGAAATCAAAATCATACAAAGAAAGCCAAAAAACAAAGATAAACCCAGAGGTAATCGAAAACAAACAAGGAATCCATTCTAGTCCATCAAGGGTTAAGGACTTTATTCGAAATGGATTCAAAATAATAATTGGGAAATTTTTCTGTAAGAAGTTTGCATTATGTCAAAAACAGCTTCTCTTAGCCCGAAATTTCCCAACAAAAGATAAAAGAGATCTGAACATCAAAAAGCATTATTTCAAAAGAAAGAGGAAAAAACACAACACAAACATAAAAACGCTAATAAGATTGATTTAAAAATATCAGTTAACTGTCTTATTAAAGGTAGCCATCATAAATAAACTTACCCCATGCCCAGAATGGAGAAAAAAATGTCTTACACATAATCACAAACCCACACTAACTTTGTTTTCTGCAACTGCGCGCTGCTAAAAGATTGTTTAAATTAAATTTTATTTTCTAAATTTTATTACCTAAATTTTAATTGTTTATAAATATTTTTTTATTTTTTATTGTTTTGCTTTAAGTTTAAGTTTTAAAAAATTTTATTTTTGAATTTATTCTAATTTTTCTAGTTGATTGTTTTTAAACACCTTATTTTAGATACTCATAGCTACTTCAATCCATATAAGAACGTAAAGGACTCCTGAGATATTTAGTGTCCAAATGATTTTTGTCTTTAATTGCTGCTTTGGCTATTTATAGACTATTTTGACTATTATGTAAAAAAAATTCTGTAATTTGATCCCCGAGTTAGACAAGTTATTACATGCAAAGAGGTTAAACGATGATTAAATAAAAAAAAACTAATAAATTATACTGGTGTATAATTTATGTACTATTTATATACTGGTGTATAATTTATGGACATAACATTTTAAGCATGGTAATTATCTGTGTACTAGCTAAGAAAGAAAACTGTAGATACGTTAAATTTTCTCCAGTATTTATTTAAAAAAAAGAATTCCGATTAGCACCTATATATGAGCTATACCTATGATTTATTACTATTGCTATTTAGCATATGTTGTAATTAGGTATTACATCTTTTGACGTGAAAACATCTTACGGTTCGTTACAGTGATAGTCGGTCGAACTTCCTTGTGTGACAAAATACCGTCAGATTTGAATCGCTAATCACTACGAGACTAATATTGTTAAAAGAATGGTTGACCCCACAACGAATAGATCATATCCGTAAGAGTTTGTCGCACAGTATTTGTTTTGCCTGTAACGTCATCGCACCAGTGTAGGCGCATGCGCGTGATTGTTATCAATTAGCTTTATGTAAGGTTATAAATAAGTGTAGCGTGGAAACGCGTTTAGCTAGGAGGTTGATTCTGGTGTCATTTTAATGAGCTTGAGGAGTATTACTAGGACCCAAAGTGAGACAATTAAAATATTTATCAAAATATAAGTAAAAATCGGTAGTAAATTGAAAATTTCAAACTTCGCATGTGTTTTGATTATAACATGCAGAGTTTTCTTTCGAATTGTACGAAACTTACAGAATACTTGGCAATACGTAAAAGAAACATTTTATTAAAATTTGAATTCAAAAATTTTAATATTACGGGAAATATGAGCATGTGTAGTAAATAATGTTTTATTGCGCATACATGAAATGTAGTTCTATATACTGTCAACAGATGGCGCCATCAAAAGCTACTCTAAATAAAACATAAGAAAGGCGCAGTTCGGGTCCGTGCTGTAGATGTTTCGTGAAAACGTTGGGATAAAATCATAAATCAAGTGTTTCGCATTAATATGTAATTTAATTATCCATCACTTTAATACAATATTTACACAGAGTAGTTTAATGGTTACAGAATAGATCAAACACTAGTTCATCGCATGTAGCAAGGGTTTGTGGTAGCTTGTGATCTATCCGTTCTGTAATCATTATACTACTCTGTGTAAATATTGTATTAAAGTGATTGAAAATTAAATTACATATTAATACGAAACATTTGTTTTATGATTTTATCCCGACATTTTCATGAAAAATCTACGGCGCGGACCCGAACTGCGCCTTTCTTATGTTTTATTTAGTGTAGCTTTTGATAGCGTCATCTGCTGACAGTATATGCAACTACATTTCGCGTATGCGCATTAAAACATTATTTACTACAAATGCTCATATTTCCCATGATATTCAAATTTTGGAATTGGAATTTTAATACGATGTTTATATTATGTATTGCCAAGTATTCTGTAAGTTTCGTACAATTCGGAAGAAGACTACATGTTATAATCAAAAACATGCGGAGTTTGAAATTTTCAATTTAATACCGATTTTTACTTATATTCTGATAAATATTTTGTCTCACTTTGGTTCCTAGTAATACTCCTCAAGATCTTTAAAATGACACCCTAATCAACCTCCTAGCTAAACGCGTTTCCACGCTACACTTATTTATGACCTTACATAAACTAATTCATAACAATCACGCGCATGCGCCCACACCGGTACGAGGACGTCACAGGCAAAACAAATACTACGCGACAAACTCTTACAGCTATGATCTATGCGTTGTGGGGTCCACCATTCTTTTCGCATTATTAGTCTTGTAGTTATTAGCGATTCAAATCTGACGGTATTTTGTCACACAAGAAACTTCGACCGACTATCACTGCAACGAGCGGAAAGACGTTCTCATGTCAAAATCCAAAGTTTTAAAAGGACTTTGAACAAAAGATCTCGAACTCTTACTTCGCTGCGATCCGCTTCTTCTGGCATTAATATCTCTTCCTCCACTCTAACCATAACTCCCAAGCAAAGAATCCGTCGATTGCTTGGAACTGTGCTGGATTCTTTTTCTTTCAATGTAGCGTGCGAAAACATTCACCCCCATTTTGTTCTTAATTTAATGAATAACGACAAGGTTTTGCTCCACCAAGCGTGCACAGAAGGCCTGGCTTCTCTTTTTTTTTTCTCTTTTTTTATCTTGATTACTGAAGATCAGTAGAAGGAGGTTAATGTCGACGCGAACTTGTCTGAGCGATATAAAAAAAAAATGCGTTGAACTCTTCGATGGATGTGAAGAGAAAAGATGCGCCCAAAACGTTAATGCGCAATTAAATTCAAATAATCCTGAACTAAATGACTAGTAAAATTTAAAGCTGATTTTTTTATATTTCTTTACTTCAGTGGTGAATCCAGGGGTGGCTATCGGGCTCTACCCCCATAAGCTAGACCAGAATTCTTTATTTTTATTTAAGATCCCTACTACAGCTGCTTTTTTTTTATCGAAATTTTAGTCTTATAAACTAAAATTGAATCATTAATTAGCCTTATAATTTGACACAAAAAATATGTAGGATCCATAAACATCTTAAGTTTCCTATGCCTTCTTAGGTGAATGAAAACGATAGCCCCTTTCCAAAACAGGAGGGGTCATCTTATTAGATAGCAAAGAAAACTATTCAGTTAAGTGGTTAAATCCCCCTTTAAAAAAAAGTGAAAACATTTCTTTCCGGTTTTTGACAGGCTCGAAAGTTTTCTTGATTTTGTAGTCATTCCACTCGTATTCGCAGCGTTGACACGGTCAAAAACGTGTTTTTGTTAGTCAATTCATCGTGTTTTTTGTTAACCTTCCAGCGGGCGCGCGTTTGCAAGAAATACTTGAATTGTGCATCGTATTACATATTTATATATTTAAGGTATCCGACTGTGTTCGGAGACATTTTTTTGAAAAATAACTTATATATATATTTTTTAATGTTATTTTTCAACTGCATATGTTTTAAAACTATGAAAATATTGTAAACTCAGGCTTTCAAAATAATATTTTTAAAAAAAACTGAGAAATTTGAAGAAAAATGACTAAAATATTTGCCTTACGCTAACAGCCATAGACAAAATCATATTCTAAATATACATAAATCCTTGTAGGAGTACATTTTTATGACAGTAATCTGTGTTACGCTCTAAAATATTTCGTGTACTTTAAAATAGTTTTGAGATATAGCAGAACATAGTTACTAAACTGGTAATTTTTCATAAAAAGTGCTTTTCGTTTATATTTAAGCACTTAAAAATAATACTTGATTTTAAAATTGACCTTAGTGTTTAGAGGAAAACATCGAGCATATTACAGAAAACAATCTCGGAAAATTTCATATCAATACTTGAGTAACTTTTGAGAAATCATTGTTACGGTCGACAGTTTTCCTCAAAAATATCATTCCTCAGAAAACACATTTAAAGTTTTCATGCAACGTAAAATAATGCTTACAATTCGGTAATAAAACAGCTGCAACTCCATTTGTAATTCACGTAGAGTAAAAAGTGAGACCGTTTTAGAAAGCTGATTAAATAGGCTACAAAATTAAATCATAAAAAGCTTTGTGATAATTTCATCAAAAACGACGATTTTAAACCAGTCGGATACCTTAAGTGCAATTTTACTTATAAAATCTTTGTTTACTATTAGGCTAATAAATACAAATAATATAAATAAAAGTCGCATTTATTTCTGTAAAATAACACGATATATATATGCAATATGATGCAAGATATGTCGTAAAATTTGCGTAATCCCTCCCCGCTGGAAGGTTAAATTATCGGAAGTATTGTAGTGTTCTTTATGATTCTTATTGTCAGGTGAGTAAAGTCTGTGAAGTTAAAGTACAGTGAAACCTCTCTGAGCGGCCACCCCTCCGTTCCGAGAAAAATTGGCCGCTCAGAGGGGGTGGCCGCTCTGAAGGGTTTTCGTTACAATTACAAGATAATTGCTATAATACATAATATAAACAAGTCTGACACATATTTCTTATTTAAAATGAAGTTTGAGACTTATCTAAAGAGAAAATAGTACTTTATTTAATAATTTTTTACATTTTTTGAAAAAAGGATACAATTTGTGATTTTTTACCCTTCTAAACATACATTACATAACCACACCATTTTTACACCACAAAATTACATAACCACACCACCAAAAAAAACCATTTTTTCCAAGACCGTTTTTCAGTTTAAAAAGTAAATCTCTAGCCGATGCGTTTGTTAAATGGGATGGGCGAACCCACCCGGCGGCCGTTCAGAGGGGTTGGGTGGCCGTTGCTAGGGGTTATTTTAACATTAGGTCTATGGGCCGAAAAATCCGTGCCAAGAAAAATTGGCCGTTAAGAGGGGTGGCCGCTATGTAGGGGTGGCCGCTATGTAGGGGTGGCCGTTCGAAGAGGTTTCACTGTATTTTGGTTTACATAAATCATAAGATTTGACATTCGTCACGACGATACAAAACTTTTTATACCTCAGGGCCCCCGACCCAAATCCTAGATTCGCCACTGCTGTACTTTGAAACACTCAAGGTCAATTTAAACTAAACCCTCGTTTATAGAGTTTCAGTTTACTTATATAAGAGTCCATTTTTGAAGCGACACGAGGAGTATTTGGGGACGAATATCAAAATTTTAAACAGTGGTCAGACGACGAGGACCAACACCTGAGACGAACCTGCCTCTCCAAGCTTCGTTTCCGACCAAACAAGTCGGAAGACCCATCTCAATTTAAAGTCTTGCCGAAAAAAAGAATATGGAGACCTTTCTAGGAGGGTGCCATTTTTTTTCTCTTGACCGAATCAGATCGGCAATAATTTAGCCCATCTTTTGATGGAAATTTTCATCTTTTTTTATTACGGATTGAAAAGAACTTTGGAATGAATAGGGGGTAATAGCCTTTCTAGCTGAAAATCCCCTAAAAAAACCCTTTTTCAAATCAAGTCGGAAGACGTTCGATCCTTGACATCTGATTTGACCCTAAAATAGTCGCAATCTTTTACATTCTTATATGGTCTCATTTTATCTCGCGGATATAAAATCTATTCTATGACAAGTTCATCCGATTTTGATAGTTTTTCCTTTGTAACTAGTCCTAATCAAAACGTAATTGAGTATTCTGTAAGAAAAATTCAAATCGAAATTAATTTAAAACAGCTAATAGATGCAGATTGCATGGGTAGATATTAGATATTGCAACTGATAGAGAGTTAAAGTGCATGAGGTCCACATATACGGGGATTTTTGGTAGAATCTGTTCTCAGGCCTGGAACGACATGATCCCAAACCGTGACTTTACCACCAGGTCACTTCGGACATCTCTTTATAGAGTTAATTTAATAAGTTTCACTTTGAAGCTATACTAGGATTAATTATAGAGATGGACTTCGTAAATATGAGGTCACCTTGGTCAGGTGATGTGGAAGACAAATGAACGTTTCACCCACTCCGCTATCTTCCATGCCACACCAAGGTGAAGACATTCGACCCAAGAATTTAGCTTTCACCGCCTTTAACTACTATGGCATGTCTTACTCATGCACCGAAATGCATAGTTTTGGAAATTTCAATCTGTAATTAACACATTGTGTGCGGGATACGAGTTAGATGCAAGCTCAAATAAAAAGACAAACCGTGACTGAATTAGATGCAAGCTCAAATAAAAAGACAGTCACTGAATTAGATGCAAGCTCAAATAAAGAGACAAACCACAACTGAATTAGATGCAAGCTCGAATAAAAAGACAAACCGTGACTGAATTAGATGCAGGCTCAAATAAAAAGACAAACCGTAACTGAATTAGATGCAAGCTCAAATAAAAAGACAAACCGTAACTGAATTAGATGCAAGCTCAAATAAAAAGACAAACTGTGACTGAATTAGATGCAAGCTCAAATAAAAAGACAAACTGTGACTGAATTAGATGCAAGCTCGAATAAAAAGACAAACCGTAGCTGTGCTTGTTCTAGACAATGTATATAACATAAAAGAAAAAGTGAAAGTATTTTGCAGACACCTATCAACACGTCCAATTTATCTAAACTAGTGCGTAAGACAAAATCTTGAATTGAAATTTTAATTTTGGGTAATTCGTGAAAAACGTATTTTTACGTTTCCCGCTTCCAAAGAGTTAAGTCGGAGAAGTATTTAACTTAACACTTTCGCCTACAATGATGTGTCTGAGTTGCATCCAATTACAGAATTTTTCATATTCAAGGTAGCAATTAATTTAAAAAATAAAAGATAATTTGAACACATTTAAGTATTTCAGGTGTTTTACTCTCTTATATATATTTAATAACAATAAATGTTCCAAATGGGATGTGTCATCTAAATAGAATGTGAAATAAATTCGTAGGTCTAAATTACAAATTAAAACTAGAAGATACAAGTAAATTCTTAAAAATCTAAATATTGTTCAAATTCTACAATTAAAAAATTGTTGATTATATAAAGATTCATTCCGACTTAACAAATAAATGCTTCCATTACTAGATTTAGAAAATTCATAACGCTTGAAACCGTAACAGGTTTTGCAGACAGTTTGGTTAATGATTATGGTTAAAAATAAATTTTAAAAAAACAGCTTATTCGTATCAGGAATCGTTAATTAATTTCAAGCATTATAATAATGAAGCGCTAATTTGTACATACTTATCAACTTTATGGTTCGATATAAAATAACTGATAATTTGATCTTATAAGCTTCGTGAGTATTTATTGAAACGAAAGTAATATCTCATTCTGGCACAGGTTTCGTTAAAAGTAATTCCTTTAATTCTCTTTAAACGTTCCTTCAAGCATGAAGAATTTGGCAAACTGATATTTTGATGCGAACTTCAAAAGCTATATTTAATTCCACCATGGTCCAATTAAAGATCATCTAATTATAGTGAGATTAGTTTAAATTATTACTAGCTCAGTATTTGGCTTTTCGAATATTACTTTTAAAGTTTTCCTTTATTTGTGTAAGTCTAAAAAGTCATGAGTGGAATATAATTAATCGTAAGAGAATAAATCTATAAATTAATGCGGATAAAATCGTCTGCAATTCGAAGTCGTTTTATAAAACGATTCAAATGTTATTATTTTATTTCTTTTTCTTCCATGACTTTTTTTGCATATATTCAGCTTTTACCGATTTAAATTTTCTGGGTTTCTTATCTTTAATATCCTTATTTGCTGTATTCAAATGTTGAATCTCAAAATATTTCTTTTTTAATTTTTGTATTTCTGTACTTCGTACTTTAAATAGTAATTTCAAAACACTAGTTCTACGCAGAAAGAATGTGAAGTTAAAATAAATATAACATTAGCCAAATAAATCCATTTTTGAATAATAAAATAAGAGAAAACATTTGGATAATCTATATATTAAATATTCAATGTCAAAACATAGCTGTAATTTAACTTGAAGCATAAACGTCAAGAATTTCAAAGATTAACATTACACATTAAATCATATTAAATAAATCAAATCATGTTGCATAATACTCCCATGTCTTCAGATTCTCTCACCCACAAACATATTTTTACTCATTTTTTAAAACAGCTGGAGTGTTCTAATTTCGATTTTCTTGTAAACTTACACAATAAGGTGCGTTTTGTGCTTAGCTTCGTCGTATAGTAAAAAGAATCGAGTTTGCATTTTGGATCACTTTCCTATCGCCTATTGTGTGGTATAAATCTACATTTTTAGAGTCAAACCCGAATGCTAAATTTCATTTAGGTCGCTTGTTACATTTTAGAGTCAAAATCGAATGCTAAATTTCATTTATTTTTCACGCGAGCGAAAAAAATTCCTGGGAGCCTCTGGTCGAGCTTATGTTTTTGAGATTTCTGTTCACATATCTGTACCTCAGAAGTAAACTATCGCAAGTCCAATTTTGCTGATTTTGATGTTTTTATCCTCAACCTCATCTTCAAATGGGCAAAGTGTCTTAGCTGTAGGTCGAATATAACAGAAGACAACCACTCTCAAAAAATAAATTGCGCTCCGGAACTTTTTTGGCGTCCCCTGTAAAATTAACAATATTAGTCAAGCTAGTTCCCAGATAGCATAGAAAGCTTCTCTAAAAAGGTTTTGGAAACCTCGTCGTCGGCAAGGGCAAAGGATTGTCGCAAAGGTTTCCATGACAGGGGCTGAACTTTTCGCAAGGTATCGGAAAAGTTCGCTAGTAAACAAGAAACAAGGTTTTCTGTAATGATTTTAGTAAGATTTCCCCAAGCTTTTATTACAAGCTTTCCTCATGCTTGTGTCTGGCTTTTCAGAAGGTTGTTAAGAACTCTCCTTCGGCAGACAAAATAGGACCCTCCTTCCCCTCGTCCGAAGCCGTACTCCTACAGAGGGGTACGACCCCTTTTTTTATCCCCCTTCTTCTGACGTCATCTTAGAGTTATCTGAAATGTCAATTAGGAATCTTAATTAATCAAAGCTTAATTATTAATTTGATTATTATAATTTTTAATTGAACTTGTTTCTGCGATTTAGTTGTAGATTGCGACAAAACTTCAAATTCCTCCGAGTCGTGGATCAAGCCCGCGTTCATAGAGTTGGAAGGCAAGCACATTAACCACTATACAGGATGAGGCTACACACAATGGGACAGGTGGCTCATAAAAAGCTTTCCTACGTCAATTTTGCGGGAATGGTTCACGAAACGGTTTGTGCGGAAATGCTTTCGCGGACTTAACGTTCGAACCTTGTCGGTGAGGTAGTTCATAAAAAGCTTTCCTACGTAAACCTTGTGGCAATGGTTTCCAAAACGGTTTGCGCGGGCAGTTTATGGAAAGTGAAATAGAAACCTTTCCGCGAACTTTTTTGCTGTCTGGGTTTGCTTATAACGCATAGATATAGGCTGACTAATAGACAAATAAAATTTCAAGAAGAAACCTTGTTTCGGACTCGGGGGGGGGGGGCTAAAACGTGGATATTCGTCAAAATCTCGGAATACAAATCTTTGGCAATTACAATGCTTTCTCTTTGCATACTGCGTATACGGAAAAATAAAAATTGCTTGCACAGCTATTATGATCAAATACGTGCATTATTTATCAACAATTCATTCAAAAGCTATTTATACTCCGCGAAATCTACGTCGATTGGCTTCTTCCCTCTCATTTGAAGACAAAGACATAAAAATTCAGCAATGTAATGAAGATTCGCCCTCAAGAACAATAGCAATAAATCGCATTTCCCCGCATAAATACTAAATGATACTTTAGGCAAACATCCCTCGGGACTTATTATCTGAATGAGGTTTTATTGTAACCCGTCTTCCAGAAACGCGTTCGGCGAAGCGGAGAAAAATTTTTATAAAAAGTCGAGGAAATTAGATTGAATAAGTGACAATATGCGTGCAAATCAGATATTTAGTGAGCACGCGAGGACATTAAATGTATGGAAATTTGAAAAGGAACATCCATTCCACAGTTTGGAATCCCGGCAAATTTAGCATAATTGGGTTGCTTGAAGGAGTTAAATTTGTCTTAAAACTGTTTCGGTATGTTCATAAACTATTTCAAGATGGGGAAAAGGCACAGAATGTCGTATTAGTGATTCGGAAAACATTGTTTTAGAAGTACAGCGAGGTCATTTTAATACTTCATAACCGTTTTGCCTACGCCCCGATTTCATGCCTACTCATTTTCAGTGTTTTAAGAAATATCTTTATAACGTCGCGGGTATTCGACAGTGAGTCGCTTAAAACTGTGAGAGAGAAATGTAAACAAAGCCCTATTAATGCAAAAAAAATTCTATCAACATCTAAAATTATGTGAAATTCCAAAAATAAACATTCTTACAATTAACAAAGCCCTATTAAGGTAGAAA
>BGPR01024311.1:0-23364 GCA_013235015.1 Araneus ventricosus | reverse complement strand
ATAATAACACAGAGAGATGGTTTTAGTTTCATTTAACAGAGAAAGGTGGACATTAAAGATTTCAAAAAGAATTTTAGAATTTGGAATTACGGTTTAGCCACAGTCGAGCTGCAAATTCGGTGAAAATCATTGCGAAACATTTCGATGACGTCACAGCGACCGATGCGCGCGCACGCAGACTAAGGCAATTCATTCATCGATCGCGCGAAATATTACTTAAGAATTGTTATAAGTACGCCGAATTTTGTGCTAAAGTTGAACGCTTATAGCTCCGCAACCAAATAATAACACAGAGAGTTGGTTTTAGTTTCATTTAACAGAGAAAGGTGGACATCGAAGTTTGCAAAAATAATTTTAGAATTTGTAATTGCGTTTTAGTCACAGTAGAGTTGCAAAGTTGGTAAAAGTCACGAATAATTTTACATAGATAGAGTCAAACTAGACTAATAGTCACTATAGACTATAGAGTTAATAGTCACATACAGCTACTTTAGTCACATCAAGTCACAGTTGAGTACGGTAAATAAGTCTACGCTCCTCAATCCCAGCCGCCGTTTCGTAGAGACAGCCTCCCGTCGATTTTCTTTTATTTCCCACACCGATCCAGCTTACGTAAAGGGTGTAAAGTTGACACGCGAAGGCAGGAAGATTGTATTATCATTCAATACAGTATCATTAAAACAGTATTTTATAGTACCATCAAAAAGCGTTTATCTGTAGGAACAAGAAATTTCATGACCCTCGATAATAGAGACAATTCCTGCTTCGTGGTGCACGTTAAATGTGGCACACTAATTAGCTTTCAGATGTAAAACTTGGTTGTTTTGTAGAATTAACTCTCTGACTGCGTGTCTCGTGATTTCCGCTGGTTGGAAGCGAGTCTATTTTCTGCTGAATCCTGCTATTTTCACAGGCTAATGTGCTTGCTTAGTATTTTTATAGCGTTGGATCACAGTATAGTAATAAAGCTTTGCATATAAATAACAACTCGCTTAGCTCAACACGTTTGCAAAAGTTGCATCTAAATAGTGATTTTAAAAAAATTAGCAGTCAGAGGTTTAAGTAACATTGCCACTGCTCATATTCTTTCATGCCATTCGAAATGGTGCTTAATTTTGCAAAAATTGTGGTTTCTTACGTAACAGCTAAACTTTTGATTGTAGGACGACACAATGAACATATGTAAGCTGTTACTCTCACAAATTTTTTTATCCTAAGCAGTGCTTCGCTGCACAAACTGCAGAACTTTCTAATGATTAAATATTGTTACAAAGCTATAAAGTCGTTTCCCTGAGATGCTAAACTTGGCGACAAATTTGGCGACTTTGGCTACAGAAGGAATTTTCTAGAAGGACCTCTAACGTTCAACCTATTTCTACCGGTTTCAGGAACTTTCTGGAGATTACGTCACTTCCTGTTGAAAAAGTATAAAAGCAAGCTCTCAAGCCAAGATCAGTCAGTTGGATTTTGATCAGCAAGCAAGCTGGTGAGCTAATAAGAAACCTTTGAGCGCTGTGTTGAGATTTATTGGTAATCTCTGTTGTGAATTTTTACTAGCACTGTTTTAATACTTGTGCTACGTTTCTTTTCCTAGAATATTTGTAAAATAAAGAGCTTTATTTTTAAAAATCCTGCTTATTGGATTGCATTCACGTACACCCACAAGACGATTTTGTCACAATATGTAATATTTGGGACTAATAGATTCTCGTTTCGTAAAAGAATATCCGATTTCATTTCCATCATTTCAGTGCAAATGGCATCTTTCTACCTTCTTTCTTTTTGCGAGATATTTATTTTTAAAACTATTCTTGATTTTTGAAACAACCTGTGCTTACGTTACTAAAGGTCGAAGCATACAAATTACAAACATAAAAAATATAAAATACTTCAGAGTAATAGAGAGTATAGGGCCCATCTCTCATATAGAGCCCATCGTAAAAAGAAATGCGACAGAAAACCAGCGGGAGCGGCCTCCCCTAAACTTTCTCGTATACTTTTCAAACATTTGTCATTTCCCTTCCCATGCTTTGATAAAAAGTTCGAAACAACTGTAACCCAGAATGCAATGACTATCAGAAGGTTTTTCATTGTTGATTATAGTGATAGTAAAATATTGAGGTGAAGAATCATATTCAAAAAGATACGTATGTATTAAAACTTCGCAATATTTTTTTTTTCAAACTCGAGCAATGCAAGTTCCGCGTGAGGAGAAGAAAACAGGAGAATAGCTTGCTCGTTGAATAGCTTGCGCATGCGCAGACATTGCTTCCAATACGCAAGTAAAACGAGACGCCCTAAATGTTTGCTTCTTTACAAAATCTCGCCGCCAGAATTGGTTTTTGGCAAACTGCCAAGTTTTCGGAGTATCCCTTCTTTGCACAGGCATTTACGCATGCGCTTGGAGTTGAACAAGTATGCTATTATACAGATCGACAGACAATCAGCCCGTTGACGGATTTGGCCCAAACTTATATACGGAACTACATTCATGACGATAAAACTGTGTACCAAATTTTATCCATCTGGCTTTTCAGGTTTTTGAGTTATAGCGTTCGCATGACCTCGAACATACAGACAGACTTCCCGTTGACGAATTTTGTCCGAAAGTTGATAGAAACCTACAAATTATGTTTAAAGACCACATACCAGATTTCATCCCCGTAGCTCTAATAGTTTTCGAGTTATCGTGTTCACAGGCAGACAGACAGACAGACATAATACCAAAATTGTGTTTTTCAGACTCATGGAGGTCTAAAACGTGGAGATTCGTCAAAAACTCGAGTTCGAATTTTTTGACGATTTCAATACTTTCTCTTTGTATACTTCGTAGACGAGAAAGTAAAAATGGATGCGTACACAGTAAGTAATTTAAGTATGGCAAACAACAGAACACCACTCCATAACCCCGTCCCTAGAATCACTGTGATTCTTTGCAAGCAGTTTTTGATTTGAATGAAGTCCTTCTTTATTTATATATTTGCAATTCACTTAATAAACTTAATGACATTATAACCACTTTGATTCACAAAAATGACATAAAAATAAGTCGCATAAGCAATCTAAAGAATATAGTTTTGAATGCAGACACTAAAGTAAGCGGTTGCTGATAAATGTTCCTATGAAATTAGCCTAAATATATTGAAATTGCTAAATTAAGCTAAAACTAATAAACTAAAATAAGTGACATTTTTGACTAAAAAAAAACTTAACTAGTAATAGAAAAAAACAAATAAATATAAAAAGGAAAAAAAAATAGAAAACCGAAAATTTTCATCCATCTAAACAGCTTTTAAAGAAGTCTATGATCTTCCCATAAAAACTTTCAGTCCTTACTTTCTTTTTAAAGTGTGGTGCAACTGAATGAAAGAAAAAATAGCGAAAACAGTTATTTTTGACTTTCTAAAGCACGCCTAGGCGTTTAATCTTCAGCTAAGTCAACCTTCTTTCCTCCCTGTTTATTATTTGGCAAACACAACGTAAACTCTGCGTGCTATTATAAGTGTCATGCTCTTAAAACTCTTTTAAAAGATAATGAAATCCAGCTCGTTACCCTCTGTGAGGAGAAGTTAATTGGACTGCTGAGAATATCTCACCTCAGAGGAGAGCTCCCCCATAAAAATAAGACTGCTTTCCCGTAATCTTCAAACAAAGAGACCACCTGCTCAACTTCCCAGGCAATTTGATCTCGTCTACACAAAGCAGGAGGGCAGAGCCTTATATAGACATCCAGGAGCAATTAGGATGATGGAACGAGGTTGTTGTTTTGTTGGAGGGAAACTTCCTATAGTTCGTGTAGAGAAAAACAACTCATCTCGTTGGACTAAACGATCAAGAAAAGAAAATACAAGGAAGATAAAAAAGTAATGTAATAAATATTTTTGCGTCGGGGGTTAGCTAATTTAACATGAAAGGAATAATTCTGTGTTTGGAAAAACTGTCGTCTGCATGCTAAATAAATCCTCCATTTCTGCTTAAAATTAGTTTAGATTTTATGCTATAATAAGTTTAGGCTTGCTTCATAAAAATAAAGTCTGCTGAGAAAACGTGATTATATTATTTGCCCAACCAAATGGGCAGAAAAAAAGAAGAAATATAAAACGAAATAATGACGAGAAGAAAAGAGAGAAAGAAGATGCAATTGATATTTTTGAGTGGTTTAAACTAATTTAACATGGATAGAATTATTGTATCTTTAGAAAAGTTGTCATCTGTTTGTTAAATTAAAGGTTTTATTTTTGCTTAAAATTAATTTGATTTTTGTAGCGTAATGTATTATCCACTTTTATAGAAAAAAATGTTGTCTGGTTGAAAATAAGTACGTGTTGGTCGGCTGACAGTGTAAAGAACTGTTTTTTCTCTCTTTCGTAGTTAACGCTTCTGCTTTAAATAGATTTTTTGATACTTACGTATTAACGCCACCGAGGCTACAGATTGGCGGTAATGCGTCAATAAAGAGCAATCTTCTTTACAAAACCCGCCAAATTGGCGACACTTAAATCCGCCAAATTGGCATTAATACGTAAGTACAAAAACCGCCAAATTGGCGGCACTTAAAAACCGCCAAATCTGTAGCTGCGGTGGCGTTGGCGGCACTTAAAAAACCGCCAAATTGGCGTTAATACGTAAGTACAAAAACCGCCAAATTGGCGCCACTTAAAAACCACCCAATTGGCACCACTTAAAAACCGCCAAATTGGCGTTAATACGTAAGTACAAAACCCGCCAAATTTGACGGCACTTAAAAACCGCCAAATCTGTAGCCTCGGTGGCGTTAATACGTAAGTACCGATTTTTTTAATTATTTTGCTCACATTATCAATAAAGAAACGAAGTGCGACGTTAATAATTTTCACCTAAATTACACAAGGAATATATGAATTTATATAAAGAATATATAAAGTTATTAAAACTGAATTATAAAAAATTCGCTGCTGTGTTTCGCCTTCCTGCCAAGTATCCCTAATGGTTTATCACTATGTTTAATTTTCGACCCAGTGTTAGTCATCAAAAAGATAGAATTGAAATTCGTCTCTGCATGCTTATTGCGTTATCCTTCAGCAATATGACAGCAAAACATTCACAGACAGACATGACGCCACCCCACACCCTGGTGCCTATAACCTCAAGGGTTATCTAACCAGTTGGGTGGGTGCAGGGTGGATGAGTACAACAATTTCCACCACAGGGTCCTGGGAACCCTCCAGAAGGCCATACCCAGAACAACTTTAAATCCTCCCCTCCCTCATGGTTTAAACTTATAAAAAAAACCCAAAACTTAAACTGGAGAAATTACTGAATCAGAACTAATATATGCCCTGTCTGGGCAACACGCTCCTAAATAGCTTGACATTTACAGACAGAAATGATAAAAAACATTTAAGCAACAGAACTTGATTAAATATAAAACATGCAGGAAACACACAAAAAAGTTTGGAAAATATACACAATTAAACATAAATATCAGAAAGAACTATTCCGAATAAAATATGAACAAAGAAATAATAAAATAATAATAATAATTTTGGCACAAACTGTTTGTAGTGTTGGTATAATGGCAGTTGATTACACTTGTTCCTAAAAATCCACTTCTTCCGTGCTTTTACCATATGCACGGTGAAAATTTCAGTGGAGCACGATCTAAGGATGTATAGAGAATTTGTATTCAAGCAGTTTTCATTTTTCTCAGATTTTCCTAGGGTTGTTCATTAGGGATTTGTCTCTTTTGTTAAGACAGACAGACAGCCGCCCCATGCCCCCGTGCCTGACGCCATTACGGCAACCGAACCGGTTGAATAGACGTGGGGCAGACAGACACTTTTTTTTCCTGACTGAATAAATTCAGGTAGTGTTATGTTGGGTACACAGGACATCTGGGCATCTCTTTATATTTTTTAAATGTGGTTAAAAGGTGTTTCCGAACCACGCATTGCTTGCAATGCAAACGCTTTCCCTCCCAAACAACTATCAAATCGCCAATCACTCTAAGGTAGTTGAGGATAAGTTATTTATTAAACGAAGAAATGCTGCAGTTTACAGCTTTAGTAACTACTCTGGTGAGACTAATTTTATAATTATAATAACGAAATAATATGATTTTAAAGAATAATTAAATAGATTTCTTTTCAGTTTTAAAAAAATTAGAATAAAGTGTTTTTAAGTGGGCGCCAAGGTCCCCCTTGTCCAAAACTGATTAGGGACGACTGAGTGCTGATATACCCTATGTCAAAACTCAATACAGGATAACAAAATATATGTGAATGATATCATTTACTTTTAAAAAATTACTAAAAATGTTTGTAGAAAGTTTCATACTCCAAATTACACTAGAGTGTCCATGTCATTAATTTTTGAGGGACGTGTAGCACACATTTCATTTGATTTAATCAATAAAGCAATCAGCAATCACACTAAAATCACTTAAGGTCCCTTCAAGCATCTCGCAAGGTGCGCAATAAATTTCGAAGTTATATATGTTTCACACGAAATGTAATTGCAGAGTTAAAATAAATTGCACTCTGAATAAAATAAAAAATAAGAAATTAGGAATAACCATCTTTCTTTGTTAGGAATATCCGATTTATATTATAAACAATTCTGAGAAAAATGACAAATAAGCCATAAGTGCAAAATCGCTTAAATTAGCAGAAAATTTTTCTATACAGTTTCTTTTGAATAAAAATATGAGGAAAATTTTTTTTCGCATCAAATACAAAGGGCTGTGAGTAAAGATGTCATTCCAGTATTTTATATTTAATACAATGGACAACTGATTTTCTCATTTGCTAGAAATTGCCTATAAAACAGTTCTGACTTAAAAAGAGAAAACGCCAAAGAAGAGAACACGCTAAAATTTTCAGTAAAATTTTAATTCTACAAGGTAGTTACAAAAAAATCATAAAGTTTAAAATCATAACATTTAAAAAACTACCAAACCTATGAAAGTAAGCTTCTTCTCATGAAAAACAGAAACATTACCATTAGAACTTTCTTTTCGAATAATCACAAATCACAACTATTTTATACATCTTCCTTTCGTGCACAAACTTATAATAGTAGTCTAATTCTACCCAAAGACGTTGAAGAATGGCATAGGCTCTCGTTTGTTATATGCAAATGTATGCGGTATGTTCAGACGTAATTGACGATGTAAAATCATCCAAACAGTTGATTGTGGAAAATTCAATTCATGATTGTCTAGATATGTTTATTCCTGTGGATTTCGCACAAAGCAGACTCTAATTCTATCCAATTAAACTTATAAAACACTTCGTCTCCTTGTTTTACATAAACAACCAATGTCTTTGAATGCATAATGTTCTGATGGACCAACTTGTTTGTTCCATATATTTTTTCGGAATGATCGCCGTTTTGAAATGAGCGATAAAGATATCGAAATCCCAATAGACCTTCAGCTCCCAAGTTCTATTTATATGTTCTATTGTCCTTTGTTGAGTATTATTTTATTTCTTTGTTTTCTTCTTTTGATTGGGGTGTTGTTCCATTTATGATGTAATGCTGACTAATATCTTGCCACAGAGTGGACACAACCCAGATAGCGATTTTAGTTTGTAGCAAACTTGCAGCAGTCTTTCACTACAAATCTGCAAGCTTGCAGCAAGATTGACACGACAAGAGTGCAAGTGTGAAACAAGTTAGAAGCAAGTTAACGCAAGCTCCGAAATCACCATGCGACGAACTTGCAGCAAGCTTGCCCCGTCAAACTCATTGTAAACATAGCAAAGACAGATTACGAACACAACCTCGGATTAGAACTCGCAACCTAGTGCCTGCTAAGCGGACGCTCTAACCACTTGGCCAGATAAACTCTGACAGAAGAAGATAGATTTCGCTAATGCATCGTTCGATTCGATTCGTATACGATTTATTTTAAACTCTTTTCTTGATTTCATTATTTTTTAAAATTTTGTGTTGAGAACATGATTTGAAATCAAAGAGAGAGCGATTTTCGCTAATAACTACGTTTTTCTAGTAGAATAAATTATGAAATTAGGGTTCAAAAGTAATTACTTTTAAAATGGGACAAAAATGAAGTTATTATTTTTCAACAAACATTGACTGTTTTCTAGATTTAATTTTGTTCATAAACGTTAAAATTTCAACATTAAGAAAAAGGCGGTATAGTTTTCTTTAAGGTGCGAGTTCTATATTTAATAAAAAGATGGAAAATGTTTTAAAATTGTTTAATAAAAAAGTTAGTTTTTTCGCAAATTATCATTAATTTATTGAATTAATAAGAAGAAGGACGGTCTAGGAGATGCCATTAAAAATCGGATGTTTTTTAAAACAGAGACAAAGATAATTATCTCTTATTGCGCTACTTTGCAGCAAGCTTGTTTTGCAAACTCACAGCAAGCTTGAATTGCAAGTAGGGGTGGCGCTAGTTGTCACGGCGAACTTGTGGCTAACTCGTCTTGCAAGCGAGGGTGGCGATTCTGCATTGTTAGTTTGCCACAGTTTCGCTTCAAGCTTGACGCTTCAAATTTGCCATGACAAGATAATATCAAGTAAAAATCAAACTAGCTGCAAACGTACGTGCTATCTGGGAATGTTCATGTATATTATTTGTGTGTTTTTTAAATGTGATAATATCATGCTCTATTTTTATATTACGCCGGTGCTAATGAATTTTCTATAAGTTTTGAGAAATAAATAAATGCTTGAATGCTTATTTCTCTCCCCGGTTACTATTTTGGTCTTACACCCTTCAGGGTAAGCCGGCCATCGCGGGATAAGTAAAGAGAAGACTTTCTGCTCATTAATCGCCATTTTGAGATACTCAGTGTCGAAAGCAAGTCTCTTCTTTGCTTAATTCTTGAATATGTTTGTACTCCATCAAGTGGTTGAACTGAAAAAATCGAAAGAATGGAAATAAAAATTTAAGATTTGTCTTTTCTTCTCGTGATTAAGATTGAAAAATGTAATTTATCTTTTTAAAGTTATTGCATATCATTCCAAAATCCTTTCCTTATTTTGTAACTACCTTGTGTTAAATTCCCCTTTTAAATTAATATGAGGTCCATGCGGTTCTGAACCGTGGTGAGAAGATGAGCTTATCATTTTACAAAACCAAGTGCAGAAAACACTCAACTTTGGTGGAAAAGCGTACTCTCAAATAAACTATCAGGAATAAAAATATCTAAACTCATATCTTTCCTCATTGAAAATGAGAACCTCATAAAACAGCCACCGGACGCAACCAGTTCACCCGACTCCGACCCAGATTTCTCTCCTTCACCAAGACATCAGACATTTGGACTAAGACCCTCTAGAGGTTCAATACCTAGAACCCTAATCAGTCCTCCTACAAGTATATAGATGCAGCGAACTTTTGGGACCTGTCTTAAAATGGTTTTTGCTTCGCGAGTCTTTCTATTCATATATAAACACACTTTTGGTTGTTTGTATAATTTTCACATGTATTTTGTGAATGTTAAAACACTGTATGTAACCTTTTTTTTGGTCAATAATCATTCAAAAATCCTTTCCTTATTTTGTAATTACCTTGTGTTAAATTCCCCTTTTAAATTAATATGAGGTCCATGCGGTTCTGAACCGTGGTGAGAAGATGAGCTTATCATTTTACAAAACCAAGTGCAGAAAACACTCAACTTTGGTGGAAAAGCGTACTCTCAAATAAACTAACAGGAATAAAAATATCTAAACTCATATCTTTCCTCACTGAAAATGAGAACCTCATAAAACAGCCACCGGACGCAACCAGTTCATCCGACTCCGACCCAGATTTCTCACCTTCACCAAGACATCAGACATTTGGACTAAGACCCTCTAGAGGTTCAATACCTAGAACCCTAATCAGTCCTCCTACAAGTATATAGATGCAGCGAACTTTTGGGACCTGTCTTAAAATGGTTTTTGCTTCGCGAGTCTTTCTATTCATATATAAACACACTTTTGGTTGTTTTTATAATTTTCACATGTATTTTGTGAATGTTAAAGCACTGTATGCAAACTTTTTTGTTTTTGGTCAATAAAGTTTCTACGAACACTCATCCAAACCGCAAAGCGGAGATTTTTATCTCTGGAGTCAGGGGTGTGTCGTAGTGTAAAGTAAAGTAAAGGTGAAAAGATGAGCGCCGCACTTGAGTAGGAAGCGTTTTTGCAAACTTCAGTGCCAGAAAAGCTGAAAGACTGTTGGCTCGCCGCGGGAGATTTAACGTGCATACACAGAAGATATTCGAGGGTATTGTATGGTACCAGCCACCCTCCGATATCATACTGCCAGGCCGCGGTGGTCTACAAATGTCAAAAGGAAGCAGATAAGGGAAAATATCATTTCAAATAGAAATAATTAACTTTTGTTTTTTCAAAAATAAAGACAAACACAAAGACTACGAACAATTCGAATAATTAAAATAATATTTTGAAGGCAGTTAATAAAAATTTAGCATATTGTCTAATAAATGTAAAATGAATATACAACTACTTGATTTATCTGTATCTCTTATGATTTTTAATGTCAATAAATGAGATTAGTTAGAATAATAATTGGATACATTCTTACTGTCTATCGCAGTTGTTTACAGAAGCCCAAACGAAATTAATTATCTTGCTAGTTAATTTGTGAAATAAAAATGCATTCAAAGAGAAAAAAATATTAATTTATATGATACGGTTATTTAATTTTTGTCATTTTTCGGAATAATTCTGTGTTTGAAAAAGTAGTCGCCTGCACATTCAATTTTAGACATCTCCAGTATGTTTAAAAATTATTTTAGGAACTAATTATCAAATTAATAAAAATAGGTATCATCTTGAATATCTATGCATTGTTCGAGAATGAACAAGAGATTATTTTATATTGTAATTTGCGATGTGAATTTTGTTGTGCTAAAATTAAAAAAATAAAATAAAATCTAACTCATCACGATTCATTATGTAGAGGACTTTAATATTTCTGCTTATATAAGAACTATAAGTTGACGTAGCAAATAAAATAAAATTATTTATTCATTCTACTGATGTCATAAGAAATATGTTTTTCAATTACAAATTAAAGACAGTAAATATTAAAAACATTTAAATTTGAATGTAAACATATCTTCTTATTGGGGAAATCGCAATATTGACAGAAATCTCATCAAAAACATTGTCTGGTATTTTTTAGTTTCAAACAAAATCTAGCATTTTCATTAAATAATTTTATTCAATTTTTCTATATATGACAAAACTGTTTGCAACAAGAAAATAAATTTGTTTCCAGCCACGTTCTTTCGAAATGCTTTATAAAACATCCAATTAGTTTTTTGCCTTTTATACAACTGCGTGTCTTTTTTATTTGCGAAATAACCCTACACTATGACTGATTAATTATCTTTTTAGGTAATTATGATTGTTTTTTCAAAGCACACATGCAGACGTTGATTAAAATTTTACTTCACATTGATAAGCTAATTTAAAAACAGAGAATTTTTTCCTCGTATTGAATGAGGAAATCTTATCAATATGTATGTTTTTTTAAAATCTGAAGAAGATTAGTTTTTTTTTCTAAACCCCAAAATCCAATTATGATATCCATTTCAATTCCTACAGAATTGCCTGTTTGCAGTTTCAACGCAAAAAAAAGAAAAAAACACCAATGAAAGAATTTAATTTGAGTTTGACGATTAACAATTTCATCCACCCCCTTTTATTTTATTATATTATTGTTGAATATTTGATAAAATATGCATATTTCCTGAAAAAAATTTGAGCTTTCTTCTTCGATTACTTTTTTAATTACTGCACTTATAATTTAAGATCACTTTCTACTTTAATTCACTCAAATTACTTACTTTACTTTATGAAAATGGCCTCAAACGCGATTATCACTTTACACTTCGTTTCTTACGCTAATACTTAATGATCGATTTTTTTTTGTCTAATTCTTTTTCTTACAGTTATTTTATAATATCGTTTTGCATAAAAAAAAGCGATATCTGATTAAGCTTTTTTGAACGACAGAAACTTTCATGGTAATGATTATTTTAAAGTTTTTATTTTCATTTCGTCGATAAACAATTATATTCAGATTTCTTTAAAAAACATTTCTTAGCAGTTCTTGAAAAGTTGCGTAACTGAACTCCGTTGTTGTAAATTTCTATATTTTATATACACTGTAAAAAAATATCCGTTTTTTTCGGACTTGTTCCGTATATTTGACGGTTTAAAGCTGTTTTGTTGACAAAACGGTTTTTCATCGTTTTTCCGCTCTAACCATAAACGGTTTAAAACCGTCAATTCAAATTCTATTTTTCGTCATACGGTATTGCTTTCCGTACGATAAATTTCTCTTTTCTTAAATCATTTTAAGATTATTTACTACACTTGCTCTTATTTTTCAGCAATTATTTTATGGTTTTGAACATCGTACAAATAAAAGTGCGATTCAACTTTATGTATACACGTATTCTGGCAGTAGTTGACTTTTACACCACTAGGTGGCACCACTAGAGCTATAGTGAGTTTAAAACTCAAATAGATTATTTTAACCTTATTGTATGAAATACCCGGTGGTCTGGTGGTTAGAGCGACTGCCTGCCACCTCTTTGAACGCAGGTTCCATCCTCGTCAAGGAGGACTTTGAAGTTTTGTCACCATCTGCATCGAAATCGTCCATTTACTGAAAGAACTTGTTCTTTTATGATAAAAAACCGTTGTGCATAAGGATTTACTTCGTAACTTTTACGGTTTTGCACAACCAACCCAGCTGCCAGTTTAAAACCGTAAATTTTACGGGATTTTTTTACAGTGTAGGTGAGAGTGAGATAAAATCGGGTAGTGGGGCAGAACCGGATACCCTTGATTCTGACGCTTTTATTTTTCCTGCCCAGCAGACAGATAATGAATTTCATTCTACTAGTCAAGAAAAGGGGCCAGCCACAGTGGCGCGTTGTAGCTGTTGAATGCACTGCATCTGTGAAGGTTTATTTATTTTAAGACATCGGCTCTCTAATGTTCGTTTGATTTTAGACTATCCTTACTTAAAAATCATTACATTTATAAAAACTATATTTAATACAGATTATTATATGTTTACTAAGGATTTATACCCAATCAAACAATAAGGATTTACTCCAACAATTGCGCGGTTCTATTTCGTTTTTTATAACCTCTGCACTCGGGATAAAACCGAGTACTCCAAGTGGCGTAAGACCGGGACAGTCAGCATTGATGATTCCTCCGATTAAGACGATAAAAACACATAAGACGTTAATTGTTTATATTTTAATGATGTATTTTCTAAATTCAATAAAGAAGAAGGGTTAATCCAATGTAAAAACTGTCTTAGCTGTGGCCACGAAAGCTGCAGTGTCGCGGAGGAAGAAGACAAGTAAGTACTTTACATGTGAATTTTGTAACTAATACTCTTAAATTGAATTATAAAATAAAATTGATTGCAACTTTCCCACAGAAAATCGAGTTTTGTTAATTCCCCATAACTTTAACATGTATACCCGTTAGTTTGACTTTTAAAAAATAATGAAACTGTGACTTTTCTGGGAAGATATATTGTTCTCTGATAGACATTGAATATATTTTAATGAAATGTGTCAAGCTCTATGTCGAATGTCTTAGCTCCAACAGGTCTTCGAACCATAGCTACCCTGTTTTACCCCACTTCCTCTAAATTAAAATTTTTTAAGATTTCCGATATGCAAATTTATGGTAAATTTCATCTATATAGCTCGTTGTGTTTTCGAGTTATCATGTTCACAGACAAAGAGGAAAGTAGATATCATTTCAAAACCAATTTCATATTGGGGGGTCTGAAATGTGGAACTTATCAAAATTCCGTTGATCTCTGAACTGTGCAAAGATAAACAGCAATTTAAAAATCACACGATTCGTTCAATTTTCTAACCCTTTCAAGTTCCTACATGTTTCGTTCTGAAAATTATTAAATTTATTTCAAAAATGAGTATTAGACATGTAGCTGATCATAAATATGTGAAGGAAAAAAATTTAGTATTTTTTTATTTTCAAGAAATTTGTGGTTTCACTGTAAAACCGATGAACGGTAACGGGCTATTTTTCTCCTAATAAGCTATCATCAAAATGCAATTTAAATTATATATTTAATTTATAAGTATACGTGAGTATTCAGGATATTCAACCTTCGTAAAATTCGATATTACTTTCGAAGATTCAATTTTAAAAAATATCAATTTGTGTAAGAACCCTCATCATTTTGTTTCTCTCAGAGATCACAAGCAATTTAGCTCTTGCAATGCCGATATTTTTGTAAATACTAATGGTATTGAAATGGAATTTTTATATAAGTTGACCTATATGCCTGGCTCTTAAGTTATGAAAGAAATATTACGCTATGTTTCACGCATGCGCAGTAAAAAATGTTCAATGTGTGGTTTCACTGCGGAACCAATGAACGCTAAAGGGTTAACTTATCAAAGAACATTCATACATAATTTCAGGAAGATAAATAAAACTTTTCACGAACTTTCGTAACACCTATTTAATTAAATGCTGTCGGAAATTAATTGAAATTCGTATGAATAAATGAAGCGACCAACGCTCAATTATGCGATATCCTT
This sequence comes from Araneus ventricosus, assembly GCA_013235015.1. Taxonomy (NCBI): domain Eukaryota; kingdom Metazoa; phylum Arthropoda; class Arachnida; order Araneae; family Araneidae; genus Araneus; species Araneus ventricosus. The sequence continues at coordinate 8,788 of BGPR01024311.1, read as the reverse complement.
TTTTACTTGAAATTTCACTCACAACTTATCCAATGAATCGAGTTACGCTTGCTTGAAAATCGTTGAAAGAACTAAAAGGCTTTTAGCTGCTGAAAGTGTAAAGATGAAAATGCTCTATCTAATATTCTCGTCCGGAAATCCAGTAATGCGCCATTTGCATTTTCTGGCGCTTTTCTCTTTGACCCCCGCGAATGACTGACGCACCTGTTCGCGCCAATTACAGCACCCTCGGTTGAAAGTCATAACCTCGCTCTCCCCAAAGTGCATTAACATGCCTGCTATGACGTTGCAAAGAATGCCGAGCACTTTCGCTAATGCCTTACAAAAGTTCAGATTGGAAGCCGATGTTCCGACGAGAGCCTCTAATCTGTCGCAGCAGACCTCGGTGGAATTTTTCATTTTCTTTAGTCACGAAGAATTTAGTTTTTTTTAGTAAGAAAAAACTCATCAGTCTCGATTGAAGATTTCAAAATTATTGGAAGAGATCGTTTAAAGCATCATGTACAAATCTAATCTGCGAAAGTCTGTTTGAGACTTTTCTATTTCAGATATTGAAAATGTTCGGATGCTTGGCGACGGTTTCAGCACGGAAATTTCAAAGCTCTCTAAGAATAAAAAGCAAGATACGAGAGAGTTTTTTTTTTGTAACCGAAACAAATTACGAAGGTAATTCGGGGAATAAATTGTGTATGGTTACTCGTAGGCGCAGAATTTTTATTATACGTAATAGAAAACTACAACAATACAATACCTTTCTACATAATGCGACAAAATTGTCTTGTGGGTGTACGTGAATGCAATCCAATAAGTAGGATTAAAAAAATAAAGCTCTTTATTTTACAAATTTTCTAGGAAAAGAAACGTAGCGCACATATTAAAACAACACTTGTAAAACTTCACAACAGAGATTACCAATAAATCTCAACACAGCGCTCAAAGGTTTTTTATCAGCTCACCAGCTTGCTTGCTGATCAAAATCCAACTGACTCTTCTTAGCTTGAGAGCTTGCTTTTATACTTTTTCAACAGGAAGTGACTTTATTACGTAGGAAATGAAATAATCTCCAGAAAGTGCTTGAAGCCAGTAGAAAGAGGTTGGCAGTTCGAAGTCTTTCTAGAAAATTCCTTTTGCCACCAAGTCGCCAAGGTCGCCAAATTTATCGCCAAGCTCGTCGCCAAGATTAGCATCTCAGGGAAACAACTTTGTAGGTTTGTAACAGTAATCATCATTCAAATGGCGACACTTGCAACATTGCTTGAAACTCCATCTTCAAAAATGTTTGCCACAAGGAATGATATCAGATTCTCGCATCATTTCGGAGACCATTGAAATTGTTAAAACGATGCGACTGAAGCATTTCTTTTGGTGCCTGAAGAGGTGGTAGGCACTCGGTGATAAATCTGGGCTATATATCAGATCATCAAAAACATCCCAATGGAACTGCTGGAAAATTTCTTTTGTGAGTCTGGTGGATTGTGGGGGAACATTGTTCCCACCCACTATGCTAGAACATCTGGTTTGGATGGTTTGATTTGGAATCTACAAACATTACACAGTTCGCAATGAATCTGAGATGCGAAAGATTTTTCGCACACAGAAATCGTATTTCTCCTAGAAAATTTGTTATCCGAAAGCCTAAAAATTTTAAATCTTGTATCAAATGAAGTTTCAAGACATTAAAAGTTAGTTTGACCTAGAGTTTTGATACGGTACGGTTTTAAGAAAATTAATTAAAAATTACTCTGCATGCATGTTTTAGAACTTCACAGTAAGATATGATACATTTTTTCGATTATAATGTTACATACCGTTTTACTGGTGGGTCCCAAAAATAGACATATTTGACATTTTTTTATTTAGTGGATGGTTTTCGTAACTAATAAGGTTGCACGCATACAAAAGAATATGTAGTTTTATAGATGTTTTACGATAATTTAAATTCTCAATTTTGTAGCGTTCACCAATGGTATGAGACTCTACTTTTCCTTGCATAGGTGATCTCTTCAACGCAGTTCCATGATTATTCATCATAATATTAATGTTGCGTTAGCTATTAAAAACTTCCAGGGAAATAATAGGTCTGAAAATTTATTGTCCTTCTTACTGCAATCTAAAATATTACGCAATAAAACTTAACACACTGGAACTCAAAGACTGAACCATCCATACAGAATTATAGCTGCAGTTAGTTCCTACCTACTACATCGTTCAAGAATTGCTGTCAAGTAGCAAAAATTAAAACAAACTAAATGAGATGGGTTCCTTCTGTTGGCGGAAGTCACAGTCAGAGAATGATAAACTAAAAGCCTTTTTACTATCGGTCGAAAAATCAACTTTATGTGTTCCGCTATAGAAAGCGAAATGGACCTAAAAAATCGCAGCAGATTCCTTTTTCGTATTAAAATAAAAGTTACATCAGCATATTTTCTGAAACCTTTTACAGAGTTGAAAGAAATCTATCATTAAGACACTCTTAAAAGAAGAAAATTATAAGAATTGTTAAAATATCTAAACAATTGAAACCCCAAAACAAAATGGAAAAGATTTTAATAACTTTTTAATGACTGCACTTCTCTTTTCATGAAAACAGTAAAGATTGTGATTTTTGATTCAATTATCCTTTACCAAGAAAGATTTAAGTAGGAAAATACTTTTATAATTTATTTTTTAATGCTACTTATTTCCATATTTTGCCTTTATTTAGAATTTTAATTAAGCGTTTAGAAGAATACACTTTTGCATTCGAATTGTTTATTAACTCTGTTTCCAAGAAATTTTAATTACTAATAATTAATCTTAGCAATGTAAATTTGTTCTCATAGATATTATTCTTCCGGAAGGATTAAATTTAATTGTATCATTCAAGTATAAATATAATTTTCGGAATATATTTACCGCATCTATTAACAAGGTTCGTTATCTTATCTTATAATCTTTTGGATTTTTATTAAGGATTTTTTGCCTTTTGATTTTTTCAAAATGTTTCTTGTATTGAGGTCGGACAAAATTCAGGCCATAAAGGGTATATTTTTGATTTAAAATCTTACCCTTGACAGAAAATTTTGTACATTTTTAGAACTTCAATGGCGAGTGGTCTTCGAGAAAGTTTGTCATTCAAGTTCTCATTCATTCCTTCCAATTTGAATATTTTTCTTTTACATTCTAAATTATATTTTATGTTTTTTTAATATTAATCGTTGTGGATTTCTGTTGATGCAATCACTTGATGCTGTTGCGTTGAGCACGCAAAAAGGTGTATTGTTATCGTTATTGTTTTAATCTTTTGTTTCTTATCTATACTCTTTCTTTTTTGCTTTTGTTTTATATTTATATTATTTGTTTCTGTATTATATTAGAAAAGCTGCATATACGTCTTTCGATATAATACAGTATTTCGATATTTTAAATCCTAAACATGTATTCCAGATGTATTGGACTATTAATTTTATACTGAGTACAATACGAGTTGTTATTTTAAGTTAATTACATAATTGAAATTCTAAACATTTCATACTTCTGTACAGAAAATAATTTTAAATCTAAATGAACAATTGAGCAACAGAAGGTTTTAAAACCAAATATCTATGTCGTGAAAATAGATGAGAACATTGTTTCCTGATTCTTCCCTGTATAAACTTTCTGGGAAATAAATGCACCAACTCATATCGTTGGGCTCCCGTTCTCTGATATTGAAAGCTCGGGAAAAGAATTTCTCAGTTTCAAATAACTAAATATTTGAAATAACAACAGAATTTATACGGAAATTTCATTTTTTTTCAAAAGTTATTCTCAAGCTTTTAAAATTAATTTAATTTCAGAGTTTAATTAAAAGAAATTTTATGTTCAATCACAATTTTACGTTTAAATTCCAACAGCAACAAAGAACAAAAAATACAGACATTTTTCTGTAAATTATTCACATTGTAAAAATTCTTCGTCTAGAAACACAATTTCTAATTCTTGTTTCTGAAACAAAACTATCCTACCCTTTACAACGCGATAGGAAAATTGATTGACTTCGAATAAAAGAAAAAGTATAATAGAAGGAATTTACATTTTTTCATATATTTTGCATATTTTATAACTGGCATTTCATTTCTCAATCAGAACTACTGATACTCATATTATAATATGGCCTTTTTACATTAAAAGCTTCTCAAATACGACTCGATAAAAAATGAAGTGTTGTAGTGCTTGCAAAGTGGAGATCCACTTTTATTTAAAACGGGTTTAGTTTGGGATTTTGATGCATAGTAAGATTCTGAATTTGCAGTAATAGTAGGAATGGCAGAAATATTATAATAAAAGAAAAAGATGAAAGTCGTTATTTTTGGAATTCATTCGTAACCGAATGTGCTCAATTATATTCGGATAAACTCCTCAGACAAGAATTATAGAATTGTGAAAATATTTTATATTCCTAACATTTTAGACAATGCCTTATAAATGATAACTTGTAGAGATAAATTTGAACTCGAAACTCAACAATTAATCACTTTAAGTGTGTGTGTGTGGGGGGGGATTGTGAAACAATTACATGGACTTGAAAGGCAGATACGAAATTCACATTTTTCCATATTCCTTGCGTCTGCCAGTTTCAATTCATTATTTTAATTTTAAGTAATCGATAACTGATCTTTATACTTTAAATACTTCAGACATTTTTCACCTGATGCATACGGTTTTAAGTTAAATTGATGTATTCATGTCCAACCCACAAAGGATGACAGATGCAATATTTTTACTGCGCTCATTGAGACAGCTTTGCTATTATGAAATGATAAAATAATTAATTTTCTTGAAATTGTGCAAGAAAGGACTCTTACTTGTCATTGTTGAATAATATTTGCTATTTAAATTTAAAATTGGCAAACTAATTGTATAAAATAGAACCCGTTTCTGTAATTGAGAGGTATATTTTTAATTAGAATGTAAAATTTTAGAGCTATATTTGGATTTCCAGAAAGCTCTATAATTCATTTAAAAACATGTTAAATATTATTTAAATTTAACCTTTTATTTTTCATTTAATATGTTGTCGTAAATTTTTCCTCATAAGAAAATGGTCATGCGGAATGCATTTGAACATCATTGACAAAACAGTTTTTCTTTTATCATGACAGTTTGCAGAGGGCAAACATTTGATATTTATTTATTTCAAGAAGATGCAATCTGTAGAAAAATCCCACTTACAGAATGCTTGGCACAAAAAGAACCCTAAAAAAGGATGAAAGTTGTAAACACTTAAACTTAAAAAAATTTAAAACGCTTTAGGAATTTGAAAGTTATAGAAAATCAATCTTAAAAACATTTTAAACCACATAAGTTTTTAGAAGTTGTAAATACGGAACCATAAAAACATTAAACATTACATAAAACCATAAAACATTAAACGTATAAGGGGCTTAAAAGTCGAATTCAATGAATCTTAAAACCATTAAAGAACACTTTATGAATTTAAAAGTCGAAAACATTTAATTTTGAAAATACCGAAGGTTACTGTAAAAATATCAAGCTCTTCTGAAAGCTTTTTAAGAATTTATAAAATTTATAATTTATCTATATATTTCAATTTTACAACCACATCCTCAATCAGTGGTTGTTTCTAAATGTCATGGCTGGCACAGCAAAGTGAATACTTCTTAGTATATCACCGTAATCAATAACATTATTGATGACTTTATTAATGAAAATGAGAACAGAAGCAAGGTAAGTCGAAATTTCAAATTAGGAATATCAAAAATATTGAATAGAGAAGATGAAGATATATCCTGTGAATAAACCTGAGTATCCCTGTAAAACAAAAAACACATGAATTTATTTTTATCTTCGGATTCTAAACAAACTTATTTTCTGTTTTTGGAAGTGGTTGACACCTTGTTTAACAACTCTTCTCCTCCCTTTTATAAGACAACTCGACTTTTCCGTTTTTTCGACAGTAATGGCGATTATATTTGTAAACAGACATGATTCGTCTTTAAACCAGCTTATCTCATGCCTGAATATAAATATACTTAATAAAATATCTTAATGGAGCAACATAAATTCTTTGTAAATATATTTTCAAATTTCCGTATGCGATGAATTTAGCACATTGTATATTTCCCAATTAGGTTCTCAAGGAGAGAGATATCATTGTTTATTGACAATTTTAAGAAGTGAACTGAATCAAAGTCTCGCATTATTTTCCGCATACTATTGAAACAAAATTTGAAATAGTTTTAAATCTGAATTTAGCAGACGAAGTGAAAATTTCGCTAATCCTTTATATTGTTACAAAGCTATAACTTCGTTTCCCTGAGATGCTAATCTTGGCGACCATTTTGGCGACTTGGCGACAAAGTTGTCGACAAAAGGAATTCTCTTGAAGGACCTCGAACTTTCAACCTATTTCTACTGGTTTCATGAACTTTCTAGAGATTATGTCACTTCCTAAATAATGAAGTCATTTCCTGTTGAAAAGTATAAAAGGCAAGCTCTCAAGCCAAGAAGAGGGAGTTGGATTTTGATCTGCAAGCAAGCTGGTGAGCTAATAAGAAACCTTTGAGCGCTGTGTTGAGATATAATGGTAATCTCTGTTGTGAATTTTTACAAGTGCTGTTTTAATATTTGTGTTATGTTTCTTAGCTTAGAATACCTGTAAAATAAAGATCTTTATTTTTGTAATCCTGCTTATTGGACTGCATTCACGTACACCCACAAAACGAATTTGTCACAATATTATGAAATAAATTTCACACCGGATAATATGTATGGTTTTAACTGTCTTATTTTTAAGGTTCCTCTTCTACATCAAAAGCATCCAGATTGTGTTAGCAAACTATGCTGGAATATTTCCGTATAATTAATTTTGTTACGGCGTTTCCTTCGGACAATGCAGCGGAGTGAGATATTTGGCAGAAAGGTGCCGCAATGAAGATCACACTGAACAGTTCTGTCAATAAAAAGCATTTCGTAAAAACATCGGAATAAAAAATAGGTATTTTCTACTCAGTGAGGAAATGCTTTCATCGGTATATAATTTACTCTAATGGAACAACGGATGCATGGAGTAAAAGTAGTTGAAATGCAGCAACGGCCTTTTCCATTCCCAAAGGATTACCAAAGGTTCCCTCTTAGTAATTCGATCTACCGGAATAACCTCCAGCATAATTTTCACTCAATAAAAGGCTTGAAATGGTTTACAAGTTATTGATACGGAGAAGCAGAATTCTATAAAAATATATTAATACATTGCATACAAATGGGTTTTAGTAAAAATGGATTCATCCGGAGTCCAGGTACTGAGACATTATTTCGGATAATGAAACTAAAATTGGTGGATAGTCGTTAGAATTCGATCATGATAAAAGACAGCTAGTTCCGTAAGTAGTCATTAGTGAAAAAATATGAAATTGCATATTGTGCTAATCAACATATTCATATAGCACGCCAAAGTGAAAACATGCAAATCTTGAACATTAAATATCTTTAGATTCGTAGATAGAAGGTATTAATCAATGTCATCGTTGTAACTCTTCGTGTTCATTTGAGCACTGCTTGTTGAAGTGATTGTGCTTTGCTCATGAAGGTTTACTATCAAAATAATCGAAATGTTTCTGTACCACTTCAATTTTTCCGCATAACTAAACATCTTAGAGGCAATTACCACTTTGCAGAAGATGATTTTACGATTTGATTTCCCGAATCCACGCAGGTGCAACTCGCGGTGGGTGCAAGATCGCAACAAATGAGGATCAAGAATATGTTACATTCACTGTGGTGGAAGCTAATGCTGAACAGGGTTCCAGCTAGTTCAACAGCTGGACATGTTGCAGTTATTGGAAGAAAAATGACATGTTATGGTTATTGGAAGAGAAATGACATGTTATAGTTATTGGAAAAAGACAACAATTTTTCCATCTACGTGTGCAAATGACGTCAAGACGACGTCAGCCTTGTGTTTAACTATAAAAAGTTGTTACAATAAACTGGGCAAGATCCCACTGTTTTTAGTTTGTATGAGATTATTTCTATTACTATTTATTTTGAGAAATTTGCAGTCGTTTATAACTCAAAAAGAAAGTTGTTTAATGGGACAGTGAATAAAATGGAGATCTTCAACATGTTTTTCTGTCATGACCTTCATTTTATTTTTTCTTCATTTCTAGAGTTTTGAAATTTATAAAATTCAGTGTATAGACGCAGATGAATTCTTATAAATATCTCTCAATCCCGACAATTCTTAGTTTTTGTCATGTAAGTATATCTAGAAAAGATATTAAATCAAATATTTACTCAAATCTATTTATTTTAATACAAACTGCAAATAGAATTAAATCAGAAACATTGAATGCAAGCATAGTGTAGTGCCTATCTCAGAGTTACTCGCTATTTTATTTCAATCTTCCTGTGCTTAACATGCCGTATCAGATACTTAAACTCTAACACGGATAACCCATTGCTTTAAGATAACGATTTGAAGGGAAGGAAACGTATCTTTCCTCGTAAATGGAAATGAGAGCGGCGAAATGGGATTCAGACGCAGTTTAAATATTCGTTTCGGGTCTTTGAAGAGTCGGAGGGAGAAACTTCCCGACCGCTTCCGAGTTCCGTTCCGATAAACAAGTCTTCCTTGAATCGCGAACGGCTCTTCTGTTGCGTTCCGTTGCCATGGAGATGCCCAGGTGAAATTGGGAAGAATTCTAAGAAATTTCTTTAACAGGTTACTGGTTTGCAACAAAATGTATGAAAGCCTGCAAAATCTGTTAGACGGGTAGTCTGCGCGAAGTTTGTAATGTTTATTTGT
>BGPR01024310.1:0-23366 GCA_013235015.1 Araneus ventricosus | reverse complement strand
CATATACTGTTCAGAGTTTTCATTTGTAACTGAGTGCAGTAATGCACTTTTCAGATGAGATTAGAGCGTTGAAATGTTCTGTTGCACAGCTCACATAAATGCCCTCTCTTTTGTATGAATTTGAGTAAAGTAAATGCTTTAAAAGGTATTTTAGGCAAATCTTTTACCTAAATATCACATGAATAAGTCTTTCTTTTGAATGAGTAATTAGTGAGATTTTAATCTCCCACGGAAAATATTTTTTGCATGTGTATCACATGGATAATGCACTGCTTCTGCATGGTGCATGCACAGTCAAATGATGTTAATTGAAAATGCCCGGATTACAGATTTTCATACATAGGTTTCTTTCATTGTAGAAGTAGGAATGTAGCAATTTTAGCCAAACGTACTTGAAAACTCCTTGTCACATAAATTACATGCATGAATTTTCTTATCAGCAACTAAATGATACTTCTGTAAATGTCTTCTTAACAATCCTTTCTCTGAAAATCCTTGGCCTATTACTGCATATAGAGATCGTTCTTTTTTGTATGGGTACGCAAATGTCGAGTTAAACCACCACTCTGATAATAGATTTGTGCATATGACACACATAGATTTCTTTACATGCGTTTCCACGCGACGATTTAATCTATAGGACTATCAAAAAATGCTTTATTGCAAATATGACATATGTGAGATTTCTTCCTAGTATGGGATCGTATATGACCTTTTAGAGTAGACTTGTGGGCAAATGCTTGGTTGCACATGTCACATGAGTAAGGTTTTCTTTGGTATGAATTCGATAATGCCGTAATAATGACTCTTTATTACACAATAATCTGTTACATACATCACATGCATAGCTTTTTCTCACCTTTTCTACATGCGTTTCTAAATGACGATTTAATCTAGGACTATCAAAAAATGCTTTATTGCAAATGCTTGACATACATTAGAGATTTCCCCTGTTAATGAGATCGTAAATGTCTTTTTAGAGTACTGTCATGAGCAAATGTTTTGTTACACAGATCACATGAGAAAGCTTTTTCTTTGGTATGAACTCGATTATGCCGTAATAATGACCTTTTATTACACAGCAATCTGTTACATATATCACACGCATAGAGCTTTTGTTCAGAAAGTTTAATTATCTGTTTCGCTGTTTCATTATGAGCATCAGAGCTGCAAGACTCTTCAAGATTTTGCATTCTTGTATAAATTAGGTTCGTTAGAGCATAATATACTTCGGATTGGAACAAAAAAATGCCTGGGTTTTTTCATGAAATGTATAGAAAATAACAAGAAATCTCTTCAGCGAAAATAAAAATCTGTAATCGGTTTTGTTTGGATTCTGCCGATAAATTAGTGATTTATTTGTTCCTCAAGTCAACGTCAACGTGGGTTTGATTACACGGAGTTCCACTTTGTGAAAGAATCCTTGCACCTCCACATCATAATTTAGGAAGAATTTAATTGAGGATTTTGACATAACCGATAAGTTTTGATATAAAAGATAAAAAAAATGGGAAGACAATGCTCTCTGACTGCTCAAGAAAACAATGGTTCATAAGGGGGGGGGAGAAAGATGGGGAATAATTTGAATTAATGAGAATACGTTGATCGTTGAACCACAACAAGACACTGCTGGCATAGTAGCAAGAAAAGCTAAACAATTTGCACGTGAAAATGGGAATAATTTAGTGAAATTAATGCAGAAAAAAAAGTCGCGCGTAGCACAACGCTTCGCTAACAAAGTTCGAAGAATGATTTAGAAAAAATTTACAAACGCAGATTAGAAGGAGTTGGACTTGTTCTAGATCTTTTGACTTGTGGGAAATTAACAAAGACCGCATCCATAGCAGTTCTAGGACGTTTCTTGAACTGGGGAGCACAGGTCATTATAAGCTGGTGTTTGCAGCAACTCGTTACTAATCTAGAATTTTTTATTAAAAAAAGAAACGAGTCAGGTTTTTTGATAAACTCAAAATGGGTTCAATTTTGAGTCGTCGTGAATGACTTTTTCGTCGGACGCCAAGGCATTAACATTGTGCATAAGTTGCTTGTTTGAAAAACTTGCAGACCTTGATGTTCATAAGTGATGTGATCCCCAGACTTGGGAACCATACGCAAGCACTGGATGAATGATGGCTTTCTCAAGCAGAAGCTTGTGTTTGATAGGGAGTGTGCTCCAATGAGCAACTAGACTAGAAAGTTGGGGTACTTACTATGGTAGCTTTTTGAATAGCATTAGTAATGTAGATATTAAAATTCAATTTAGAGATCGAGATGAAGTCCAGGTATTTATATTCATATAAACGAGGAACAGGTTGGCCGAAAATATCAAATTAGGTAAGGGTGGAGATATGTACTTTTGGAAAAAAGGAGGCACGCACATTTATTAGGATTTACTTTATTTTCCAGTCCGTGAGCCAGAGCTGTGGCTAGAGAGATATAATGTTGAAGACGTGTAATGATGGTGTGAGGTCTTTGTGTTTGGTAAGAATAGCGGTGTCGTCTGCGAAAATCAACCAAATGACAACTACCCGGAGTCTTAGGTATGTCATTGACATAGATATTGAATAGCGTGGAGAGAGTAAACTACCTGAGCACAGCCACTAAAGTTGGACGAGGGAGGAGATAATGTGATTTGTCGTACCTGAAAATTACGAAGTTAGGTACGAGCGAAAATTTTGATTAATTGAGGCCGAAACTCCAGTCGCATGTGAAGCAGGCAATGACATCGTACTTAAAATTTTATCAAGGCTTTGGCTATGTCCAGTAAAGAATGCACCTGTGGTTTCAGACTTCTCAGAAACCATCATGAATCAATTCAAATCACCCAGCGAACAGGCTGGTGATTAGTTGAGAGTTTCTTACGGAAGCCAGATTGTTCCGGAGATAATGTATCATCGAGGAACTGATTCGAACGTCACAAGTACTGATTCGAACACTTTACTCAAGCAACTAAGCAATGAATTGGACGATAATTTGAGAAGTAGCAAATCTGAATTTAGTTTTGGAATAGGGACCACCACAGCGGTTTTCCAACAATTGGAAATATGATTTTGCATTAAAACATTCAACAAGAACGTTATGTAAAGAATGAATTTAAGGGGTAGATTTTTTAAGCATGCGATTAGAAATTTGGTCCAAACCTGGTGACTTATTCGGTTTCAGTGTTTTTTTATGAGAGTCAGAGACTTCGGACACTGTAACCGAGCTCAGACAATTAATATGTGGTGAGTTCACCGACTCTCCACTACTTCATCTTCTTTCCCCGACACAATTGGGTTGTTCACTCAAGTGCGATTCCGTTAGTCCGTTCTGTAAAGCAGACGTGGTTAGACCCACAAGTCATCGGATCCATGAGTGATGTCGTAGATTCTCGTTCCTTTGGTGGAGGCCAGTTCACGGATCCGAGTTTGATTACGGATCCGGATCACTGAATTCGTAATGATTCCGGAACGTAAATGGATTTATCGCCGCTAATTAATCTTTATATTGAATCTTTATATTATTATCTGCTTAATAATCTTTATTATTGAACTTTTATTTTAATATAGTATGAATCATAATTAATAAAATTATAATTTTCATTAGATATTAATTATATTGATATTATTTAATGAATAATTTTGATTAATAATTTATGAATTGATAATTAATTATATTGATGATCAGTTTAATAATTAGTTTAATTGAAAGTAATTATTTTTCAATTAACATTTCTGTTAATTATTTAAAATATCGTTAATAGATTTAACGAAACTTTGCTAGAACCTTCAGTATTTTTTGAGAAGCTTTTGATTTCTATTATCTGGATTTAAGATTTCCAATGAATGTCATTTTAATTTGTTGTAAACGGTATATTTGCTGGAAGCGTTCCAATAATGAAATTTCAACTCAGATTTCTTTCTAATTGGTATAAAACTCACCCAATTCAAATGAGCTCCGTACAATAAAAATCACCAATCATCATAAAGGAATATAAAACAATTTCTTTTGCAGTTATCAAAGTTCCACTGCAATACAGAATCTGTTATTAACTATATTAAAAGAATATAATTTTTTGGTAATTCCTGTCCCAATTGAATTAATTGCTTTTAAATTTTAGGCAAACTATCGGCGCTATTCACCCACCGCGTTTTGGCACTGACACCGGTGTCAGCACTCCAGTTTCTTATTCTCCATGCCCAAGAGCGGATTGTCGGGCGCCTTTTTCCCCGTTTTCAATCCCAGAAAATCGGCGAGTTATGATGGGATTGAGTTCGGTCTGTGTTTGTGCGTGTGCCAGTAGAATGAAAAATCGTTCTGGCTCAATGTTTTGATTTTGCAGTGTTTGTAAGAATTACTATTTTCTAGAAAAATCAATCTGAGAATATTTGGTGTTTAGCCTAACTAATAATGTAATTTTTTATATGTTGAGTGAAGAATAATAACTTCTTGCCTCTAAATTTTGTTTCAAGATGCTGTTTCGTATTTATTAATAACTCTATCCTGGATTGCTGTCATTTTAGAATGCAAACTGCTTATTGTTCAGGTAAATTAAATACACATATTAACTAAAAAAAAGTATAATGTCTTTACTGTACCTGGTGATGGATTCAGAAAATTGACTTTATATTTAATGAAGCTTTTCTGCAGTGTGTTTAAAGTTTAAAATATTGATCCCTGTCTATTAAATGTATTGTAATGCATGTTGTTTTTATTTCAATAAGATTTTTATTACAAGAATGCAAATCTTTGATTGTTCGGATAAATTTAGTATGTCTTAATTGATGATAGTTTTATATTATGTTATCAAACTTTTGCTTATCAAAACTGCGTTATAACAATATTCCATCTTGACCTCTATATAACTAATAAATACCTCTTCCTTTCTCATTAAATTTGCTGTGTTGTACTATTTACAAGGAGAGGACACGACTTGGGAAATTCAGTTCAGGATGAAACTCGGCATTTTAGTAACATACCTTTAGAGTGTTCACCCATTAATCTAATAAAGGGTGTGTAGTAATTCAGAGAAGAAAATAGAAGCCCCTCAAACTTTAGGCACAACTTATATATCAATAAGTAATCTGTAGTTAGCGGCCAAATGGCTCACTTGTGTGCCTTTCTTTTCTGTCCTTGGTCGTCGGTTCGGAACTTGCTGTATTTTTCTTCATTTTTTTCTAAAATTATATATTTTAATTAATTATTTTCATGCATGAAATAACTATTCATTCATATGATACTTGAATTATAGTTAAAATTTAATTTATAAACAGTAAAATAATTATAAATACGTTTTAATGGTGATAAATAATAACTGTAATTAAAATTGAAATCTTAAAATCATTAAAAGTTTAAATTATTTGGGTTTGTATTTTAAAATACTTCACGTTTTACTTTATCTTGAAAACAAAAGAGAGCAGACGATTAATACATTAGATACATTTGCGGACGGTCTAATATTTTAATGATCGAATAGCAAATAGTGAGAAACAGCATTAATCTAATAAATGCATAGGCAGATGGTATAAAATTTCAATGATTGAAAGGAAAGATGTAATTGTACTACTCACTATCGTATGAAATTCTTCTATGTGCTACTCTTATTTCTTTGAAACTCTGAACAAACGTGATTATTCACCTTGGATTTGAAGTGTTTTTTATGTCGTTTTCGATTAAATTAGCATGGCTGAATAGTTAAAATGTTCTATGAATAAGATATATTGCTAGTGTATCGGGGTTGAAAGGTAAATCGCACAGAGAATCGCAAGAACCATTGATGCCTTGAACAATCGTCATTTATTAATTATCAAGGTGTCAAAATATTTTTTTCAAATGTTTTCATGATAATTATCATTCTTGTTTTTTGTATGTAATTAAATGTAGAAATATAAATTACTAGCACCAAGCGAAAGATAAATTTAAAATTAATTAATAAATGTAGAATGAATTTCTAAAATTTATGAATGATAAAGTCTAAACAAATGTTTTCATGATAGGCATCATTATAATTACCATTTATCACCATTAAAGATGTGTTTTATAGTTACTTTACTGCTTATAAATTAATTTTTTAGCATAATTCAAGTATCATATGAATGAACAGTTATTTTATGCATAAAATGATTAAATTTTAATTAAAAAAATATTTCTTTACAATTTTTCATTTAATTTAAAATAATTTTGGAAAAACTAAAATGAATAAAACACAGCAAGGTCGAACCGACGACCAAGCGAACAGAAGGAAAGCGCGCTGACATCCTGAGCCATTTGGCCGCTATCTGCTGGAGATCTCATTACTGGTATATAAGCTGAGCCCAAAGTTTGAGACCATTTCTCCGAATTAGCTGGCCATTGCATTTATTAGTTAATGGGTAGACACCCTAAAGATACTACTAATATGCCAAAAGTTTTCATCCCGAACTGAATTTTGAAGTCGGTGCCCTCTCCTTGTTGGATTTGTTTATGTGCTTTATATTTGATTTTATTTTAAAAGAAGCCTTTCTTATTGGTTAGATAAATTTAAAATATCCATATTTTTTACATGATGGACAGTATCTTAAATTATGTCTCATACATAATGTAAAAACCTTATAGTTGCAAACGGATTGTTTTCTTGAAGAGTACCAGGTGTATTCCTTCTTTGTAAATAATATAACACTTGATCTGTATTGAGGAAGCTATCTCGGAAGGTATCCAGAAAATTGTCTTTGTATTTAATAGGCTTTAATATAGTTGCATTTTTTACATAGAACTAGAGTGCTTTATCAGTTTTTTTTTGCAGTATTAAATAACTAAAATTTCTGTCAATCTATGCAGCTTATCATCAATATTTTATACACTTTATTAATCACCATGCTGTATTTTTCGTTTTTTAGCCAGTCTGATTGTTCATAAACTATTTTTATGCATGTGAACTATTAAAGACTTGCAGAAAAATATTTTGATATCTTGAAAGGACTCTTAAAATCAATTCAAAGAATTATATTGAATCATTGTGCATGTGCAGTAGAATGAGAGAAAAATCGTTCTGGCTCAATGTTTTGGATTTTGCATGGCTTGTAAGTAGTATTTTTTGGAGAAAAATCAATCTGGAAGAATATTTTGGTGTGTTTAGCATGACTAATGGTGTAGTTTTTTTCATGTAAAAGTGGAGGAAACTTCTTTTCACTACTATTTTTGGCTCTTCCTTTTCAATAAGTATGCTTTGAAATATATTTCATGTTTTTTTTTTCCATAGAAGAAAATCTCAATTTCAGAGGATTATCTCATATTTGTCGGTTTCAACAATACAAGCTAATTTTTTATATTTCAGTGTACAATTATTATGTGATCATGTCTGACACATGAATTATTTCATTAGTGAATAGACTGATGTGTTAAAGAAAAAGATGAATTAATTAATTTTAGGTTATTTACTGTATACTCAATGAATACAGGCTGTTTATTGTTCAGGTAGATTTAATTTTTACATATTTACCATAAATAAGAATAAGATCTTTTTCACTGTGTCTGGTGACGCATTCAGAAGAAAGTGGCTTTATTTTCAAAAGCAGAGCTTTTTTTTCTGCACTGTGTTTCAGATGTATACTATCAATCCTTGTTTATTAAATTCATCCCTATATGATTTTTTTACTACTAGAATATAAATCTCGTATTGTTCTGATAAATTTAAATGCATAATTTTATTTATTTTTACCAAGCTGTGTTTCTATGTCTCATTTGATGAGAGAAAAAAAGTTGTATTTATTTATTACATTAAGCTGTAGTTATTCATGTTTTTTTTGCATTGTGGGATTTAGATTGTATAACACTTACTTCCAGTGGGAAAAAAATGTTTTCAACATTCCTTAAACTTTTAAATTTTCCATGGGAAAATATTTATATTTGATTATTATAATTAACACCGTTTCATAAGTTAATGCATTTATTTCCTATAAAATTAAGGTTTACAGAGAAATGAGTTCATATTACTGTATTTTAAGAATTAGTTTTGTATTCTTTAAGACTTTGGATTTATTTATCAAGCTATACAGCTTATATTGAAATTTTATCCCCTATGTCCATTAATGCTTTTGCATTATTGTTTTTTTTTTGTGTTTCAGTGGTAATAAATTATTTTGAGTATACCTGAACTATTAAATAGTTATGAAAACATTTCAATATGCAGTAGTTATCTCTTAAAATCAATACAAAATTATATTGTTGAATTACAAAATTGACCTTGTTATATAAGTATTTCAACCTACACACATTCTCATACATAATCCTATTTAGACACTCTGTATCACTAATCTCGACCTCTTTCTTATGTATTTAATTTACAGTATCCTTACAGTTTTGTTTTTTGTATGTTCTATATTGACTTTTATTTTAAAAGAAACAAATCTTTTATTGGTCAGATAAGTTTAAAAATCGCCTTTTTTATATATATAGTTTTCTTCTGTATATAGTTATTGTTTCACAGAAATATTAGTTCAGCTTACTTTTGCTTTTTGACAAAACTTTACAGTATTTAAGATTTTAAATGTCTTTCAGTCTCTGTATCTTATGTTGATATTTCCTATACTTCATTCATCAACACCATCAACATCATTGAACCATTTATTGGTTACTTGAAAAACATTTTTGATATACAATAAGACTCTTAAAATGTTATTCAAAATTATAAATGAGTAAAGTATATTGTTAATTGTCAATATACTTATTTGGCTGGTATAAGTTTTTTTTTGTCAGCTTGTTTGGTAAACTTGGCAAAAATATCTGAACTATAAACATTGTTCTTGCATTTTGATTCAAATATTCAGACACAAATTTGTCCCCCCAAATAATATAAAAAGTTTCATTTGCTATTCTATACACAACACCGTAGCCATGATTTTTTCAGGATGCAAATATTTTTAAAAACATATCCTGGTCAATAGTTATCAAGTGTAGAGAGATGTGTTTTTTGAATTGTATTCAAAAATATCAGAATAGCTAGCTATCTTAAAATTGACATTTAATACTCTGTTCTGCTCCAGAAAACTGTCTTTGTGTTTACCAAAGCTTTGTTCGGTGTTATGTTTGTAAGCTTAGCATATATATATAGTTATCTTTGTTGTAAATATACTGCAAAGTTATTCCTTTTATTGTTTTCCTTATAGATATTATCAGTATTTATTTCACTGGAAAAAGTTGCTAACATTGGTGTTTTATAATAGTTGATTGGAAATTTTTATAAAGAATTTGAATGTATAATAAACAATTTGATATATTTATATATAACTCTGTATATAGTTGAATAATACAAGAGAAATCAATCGCATATTATTTGCTTTGGCAGTTACAAAACAAAGTTGGCAAAAAGAAGAAAAAAAAGCTTCTACCAGTCGTAAGTACATTAACACAATTTACAATAATTTATAATTCTAGACAATTCTTTGGCATTTATCTTTTACTCATTTAAATTTAAAATTTCTTTTGATCTCACAGCTTATTTTATATATTTCATTCAAACAATACATACATGTGAATCATCAATCAGTTGTGAAAATCATTTTGATAGTAATAGGACTCATAAATCTTATTCAGAATTATAAATTATTATTGTAGAAATTGTGTTGAAATGTACTTACTTGACAAGTGAAAGCTTTTTTTCTTCTTTTTTTTGCCAACTTGTTTTGACAAACTTGCCAAAATAACTGAATTATAAAAGCATTATTTTTGTATTTTTGAATAAAATATTCAGATGAAAGTGGGCCATAATAATATAAGTTTTATATAATTCTATGCAATAAGACCATAATAAACCATTGTCCTTGGGATATAATATTCTTATCTGTGATGTTAAGTAACCATGAACTTTAATTGAAACTAGCTGTATGGCCCGGCGTTGCACGGGCTAAATCAGGCAATAGCTGAGATCACATGGCACATACCTAATGTAATGTTATAATATTGTTGAAGTGTGTTGTATTAGTGTTTTCACCTCCTGCTTCAGCTGGGTGTAAGAGGAGAGGTCCTGCCATAATAAATTTGGCCATGAATTCTGGAAGCAATACGCTTCTCTCCCTGTGAGCAGTAGGATCTGTGCACTTGTTGAAGCACTGGCACGACCTTACGTTATTTTTGAAATGCTGATAATTCATCAGGCCATCCATCCAATCTTTCATTTCCACTGGATAAACACAAGCCTGCTCAATTATATTTCCATTATGACAACAATGAGCGTAGAAAATTCACTCTAATTCTTTTTTTCATCGATACAACCCTCCGCATTTCAGACAGAATTGTCCATTTCTCCACATTTGTGTTCTTCAATAATAGGATAAAGAACAGTTCTAACTGGATTGCATAAAAGTTTTTCTGATGGTGATTTTGTCCGTAATAACATTTGGGCAGCGTTCTCTTGCGTATTTGTAGCATGGCTGACAATCAGCTATTTCTTTGTTCGTCTGTTTCTTCGGCTGTTCTCTCCTGTCCATTCATTGCCGGCATTTTGCCAATCAGCTATTTCTTTGTTCTTCTGTTTCTTCGGCTCTTCTCTGCTGGCTACCTTGTCCCAATTACTGCCAATCGTCTATTTCTTTGTTCTTCTGTTTCGCTCGGCTCTTCTCTCCTGCCCACTTTGTGCCATGTCTGACAATCATTCCTATTTCTTTGTTCTTCTGTTCTTCCCGCTCTTCTGTCTTGGCCACGTTGTGCCATAGTTGCAATCGGCGGCTTTTTTTCTTCTTTAGTTTCAACAACTCTCCTTTCACGTTTCTAATTGCCTCCCGTCTACTGGCAGCATCCCCTGTAATTCTATCTTTTTCTTTTAGGCATCGGAAAAAGCGAGGAATTGAACAAAGCAAAAATAGTAACTTCAAATATCAACCCAAAATAGAAGCTTCAACAAATATTTAAACTTGGTCAAATCAATGAATAATGAGATTAAAAAATCCACTAACTTCTTAACTAATCTATATCTTTTCGGCATAACTTTGAAACAAAACACTCCTTTTAATTTCGTTAAAATGATTTTTTGTTGGACGTTATCCGCAGAGATAAAAAAGATTTATACACTTTCAACAATACATTTTTTTTATTTCTGTCAGCGTCACTTTTATTGTTGTTGTAACAATGTTCTTCAAAATAAACAGCTTCAACAATAAAATAAATTTTGAATTGCGCTAACAATATAGAAAGTATTGATTATAAAGTATCGAAACAATGAAAACATTGTTGTCAATTGATTTTTTAATTAATATCTTTTCACTAATTAAAAAAAATTCCCGATATTTAAATGGCCGAAATGGCTTCCCTGGATTATTCCCCATCTTTTTGGTACCTTCCGCGCCTTCTCTGTTCGGCGGTTCATTGAGAAGATAGAAGGACATACATACATACAGCAATACATACATACGTTTTGTTTACCTTCGAGATTTTAATAGAGCAAGATCAGAAGAATAAATTCATATATTTGTATGAAAAAATTTAACAGATGACTTCTTTTCTTTATTCATGCACAAATCTATATGAAATTAGATGTTTTTACTTGAACAAGAAAATAAAGACCTTTGTTGTTGGAAAACTGGCCCGGAAAAGAAACCTTGAAATAGTTTTAAAATTATTGATATAATTTTTTGTTAAGTCAAAATAACTTATTAACATAAAAGTCATTTATTTGTAACACTTTCATTCTAGGTTCCCTCATATATTTTAATGTAGGCCTCTAATGCTCTGCTTATTAAAAGTACACAAATAAATATTCTAACAATAATTTGTTGGTAAAACCAAGAAAAATTATATATTTTAACAATTATTTGTATGTTTGTTAACTTCTTTTTTTAGAATTTTGTTTATTGAATTCATAAAGTAAGCCAGTTGTAATATTAAAATAAGTAGTAAGAACGTTAAAATTACTCTTGTTAATGGAGAATATGAAACTTGAAGCATGCTGTGTTTTCATGGCATTTTATTTGCTTATGAAACACAGCGAATCGCTCACTCTCTGAGTACTAATAGAATGTTAATGCCAACTTATCAAAATGAATACCTCATTTTATTCTCTCAAATAATGAAGATATTGAGGAAAAGCAAATCTACATTTTTAATTGTGATAGAAATGTTTAAAACCAATTTTGCTATCTATCTGATTATTTGGACAGTTTTAAAAAAATACTCAAATCCATCAATTAGGCATACATTTCACGTAAAGATAATATTATTCTAAAATACTTACAAATAATATATCAATAATTTATTTCATTACTCTTATTTGTATTTGTCAGACTATTATGTTCATGTTCTGAACAGTTACTATTGATAATTCATTCATCCTGAAATCAAAATTTGCTTCAAATTCAGTATTTTACAACAAGTTTTAAATAATGTAAAATGCAATAAAATACTTGTGTTATTTTAAATAAAGAGAAGGAAGTTCTTACAAAATATCTCTAGCGCAATGGCATTTTGTGTATCGATGGATTGCATGATTATTTTTTGTGGGCATTGGTGTTCATAAAATTCTTCCATTTTCAAGAGCGTTTAGTCTGATTTTTTGTTTACAACATGAGCAGTTTGCAGTTTCTTCTTTTTAATATTTTCAATCTATATATTTGTTAATGAAATAGTTTTGCAATTTGTTTAAGGAATAATATTATTGACATTTACACACTTAGGCTTTAGTAAAGTTAGTTATTTGGAAACTATTTACGATACAAATATCCACTTCAATGTACATCTAAATACCAATATTTTTTTATTGCATACTATGAAAATTTAAAACCTATTTGTAATAATGTATCAAGACACGAAATATACAAGTATTTATATGGGGTTGTCACTATAAATCTCCATTTTCAGTACAATTATACTAACATCTGAAAATCGAATCTTATCCATATATTACGAAAACATATGGATAAGAATATTATTATAAAATTTTATTTCGAGAATCTAAATTCAGGCAACAAAAAATATTCAAAGTTGCACTTGACAGTCAAAACAAACATTAAAAGGACGCTAAAATCGGCTGATAATCATGTGAAGCATATTTGGATATGCAAATCTACTTTAATGATAGGGTCAGGGTACTTTGGCACCCTACGTCACAGAGTGGGGCGTGTCACGTAGGCTCCGATACCGAGAAATCTTGTTAAGAATAAGAACTACGAGATCAAGAATCAACGCGCGGTCACAGATTGCTTGATTCCGGTGCTAACACGCTGTTTAATGAATAGCGCAGTAGATGTCATTTAAATATGCAGGTGAAATCACGTGCATTCGTGGCTTGAGTCGGAACGTCAGTTTCGAATCCTGCTGACATGGGTTCGAGTCGCGGGCGAGCGTTGTCGTTGCAAGACAAAGCTTTGAGAATTTAATTTCGGATATTTTCTTTATAAGTTATTTTTACATAATATATATTCAACATTTTATTTTGTTTTTTACTCTTGTTCCAAAACCTGATTTATTATTAGATAAATTTTAAATAATTCTGTAAACTTATATATAAGTAGGAAACTAATAAGTTAGAATAGGAATTATTAAAATCTATCTAATAATAAATCTTGGGATTCATAAATAAAAATAAATAAATGTCAGACTCTATAATATAAACTCTTTAGAAAAATATCCGAAATGAAAGGCCCTCAAAATATCTTTAACGACAACATAATCCTTGAAGATGCTAAAACGTTCTACTGCTACGACATGGCATGTGCCGAATGGCATACTTAAGAGTAAGAGTGTTCAAAACCAAAAGTATATAAAAAAAATTCGACGTAACGTATTCGACGCATGTAAGGTAATTCTTTAAATTACTCCAAATAGTTAAATATTATTTCTTAATAATTTTTTTAAAGTAAGTACTTCTATTTGTTGACTTATCTTAAGCTTTTTATACAGAAAATTCTTGACTGTTTGAAAAGTACGGGCTGAAATTTTCTCTTAAATAGTATTTATCAAAATCTAGTAATTTCAATGTACGAAAGGAATCAACTAAAGGAAACTATTTTTGATATTGAAATATTGAGTTAAGAACAAAATTATAATTATTATTTTTTAATTACAATTGTATGAATTCTTTACTTGCATGCTTTTTTTTTTTTACTAGAAACTCTTTTACTTCTCAAGCAATATCAAAAGGGTAGTTAGGTCAAACCAGCTATTCTTTGGTTCCTTCATAAACAACCTCAGGAAATCTGTATCTCTATGCACAGCGTCAGCCAAAATCTTATCATCCTCTCCTGCTCCTCACCAGAAACTTATCTGCATCATCCATGACTCAACGGCGCTATTCACCCAAACAGCGTGTTAGCATCGGAATCAGGTAATCCGTGACCGAGCGTTGATTCTTGATCTCGTGAAATTCTTATTCCCAGACAAGAGTTACTCGATCTCTCTCGTATCAAGACCTACGTAGGACTTCACCCCACTCTGCTTGACGTAAGGTACCTGTATTCCTGCCCCCATCATTTTCAAAGTAGATTTGCATTGGTCCGATATGTCACATGATTAACAGCGCATAATGTTTGTTTTGACTGTCATGCAGCTTTTGAATTACCACTGGGATTGATTTAATACTGTCGAGGACTGTTTTTAACCTTTATTGTGGAACTAACTGCTGAGATTTTTTCTGGAACGATTAGCGCCATCTAATTGGAAAGAGCAATACGTAACTGTAAAGGATTTATTCTGAATGCTTACTTAAAAATACATTTGAAGTCGCATACAGATGAAAGGCAAATGGTGAAAGCAGATGTTTGCGACATATGCAATAAAGTGTTTTCCTCCAAAGGTTATGTAATACTGCATAAACGTATTCATACAGGTGAAAAACCTTTTGTTTGTGACATATGCAAACGAGCATTTGCTCGAAAATACGTTTTACGATGCCATTTGCTTACTCATACAAAAGAAAAGCCTTATTCATGTGAGATTTGCAATGAGAAATTTACTACTAAAAGCTGTCTGGACATACATTTACTAAATCATAAAGGTGAAAAGCCCTACCAATGTGCCTTATGCAGTAAATCTTTTGTATGTAAGAATGGACTGAAACAACATTTATCAATTCATGCAAAACAAAAAACTTCTCTACAATAAGAATTTGTTTTGAAGCAATAATTTTTTTAAAAGTTGCTTTATAGAACTATGTTAATCACTGATTTTCTGCAAAGTGAAAATTTTGCTGTTAACAAATATTTTCATGCATTTTGGAGGTCAAATTTTTACATTTATGTATATTAAAATAATGAGAATTTGTTTTGAAACTGTCTTTTTAAAATTGATGCTGGTTACACATCACCAAAGGCATTAAATTCAAATTCAGATCATCATACCTTAAGTTACAATTTGTTATTTTCTCTTTATTTACATATTTTAAGTTGTACACTGTTGGAATTGTTTAATAAAAACAAATTTAACACCGTAAAAGAATTTCTTTTGGAAATTGTGAATGGTTGTCCAAAATCGATGGGACCGATACTAGTATGTTTTTTGTTTTTCATTTCATGATGGCCTTAATTGATGAGATGAGACTAATTTAAAAAAATCTAGGATATGCTTTTACAGCATTTTGGAAATAAAATGATATGTATGGAAGTAAATGGATCTTATCTATAAAAAATAAATACATTGTAGATAACCAAAATAAAGCATATTATACGAGAGATCACTGTACTTAATACGAGGCATATATAATAGCCTTCTCTAATAAAGGGTTTACAAATATTTTCTTGCATTTTGGAGTTGAAATGTTTATATATATATAATTAAATACAACCTTTAAAAAAGGGAGAAATGGGCAGGGGATTGGGTGATAGCTTTTCTTTTTTTTTTTTTTTTTCTCTTAACATCGAATTGTTAGTCATCAATACTGAAAAAAAAGTAAAGAAATTTATTGGGGGAGGAGGAGATTTCACTTCCTAACAAGCAATATTTTATTCTTTTCAACATTATTTTCCCATTCCACTGCCATACTCAACCTTTTTTAAGTTGTGACATTTTTTTTATTTTTGAGTTTTGTTTTACCTAATATTCTTTACCCATTTTTTGAGTTTAGTTATTTAAGTTTTTCTCTCATTTCTTTATCATTCTTTGTTATATTATAAAATTTTGAATACTTAATTTGGGGAGATTTTGGATTTTATATATAATTGCTTATTTATATTGTAAATACTAAGGTGACTAATTTTCTTACAATGAAAAATATGAAAATAAATTGAAAATGAAAGAATTTTTTTTATTCATTGCAACAATAATACAGAATACACTATAATATGATAAATGCATAATTAAAACATTTATAGCATTTTTAATATAATTATTCTTACATGCCTATTAATTATTTATTCGGATGAATATATTTTGTCAATGTATCACTTACTAATATATTGGAGATATCTGAACAAGAAATATCCTTCATATTGAATTTTATGGCAACTTCTGCTGCTAGACTATCAATATTTAATTTTTAACTTGTATGACAATCTCAGAATAACATATCAGTTATATATTTATTTAAACTGTTTAACAAATAAATATTGTGACTGCTTCAAGCAGGGGAAAACTTTTTATTTAATTTAAAAAATTATCAATGTATAATGTATTTCAGAAAGCATATAAGAAAATTTATTTTTTGGATGAAAGCATACGTTTAGCAGCCCCGCGTGATCTGTAAAAGCATCTACAAAATTGGACATGTAAAAAAACAGGATAATTTCATATATCTAATAGGGAAGGAAAGTCTGCACACGTGCCAAATCTTACAATCTCATTTGTATGCTTCTGCTGCCAGCGCCCTCTGGATCATCAATCATGTCTGTTGCTTCAGGACACAGAAAAGGGTATGCATTGCCTGAGGGGGTGCTTATATATAACACTACCCATATTTATGGCGACAAAGTAGAAGGCTAGGATGTACAAGTTCACCATCCTGGAGTTTTCATATGTAGTTGAATACTTTATTTGATTCTTTTAATATTTTTTAGATTGAGCATAGGTATTGTTCCAGGTATAGGTATAGTACAAATTCATTCTAATGTAAGATGCATGAGAATAATCCTTCATCCCTAATAATTAAAATTATTACTGAAAAATATCAGATTGATAATTAATTTGGAATACTAATATATGCTGAATTATGTATATAATCTTTAAATTGTATTATATCTACTTAGCAATAAAAGTTGTTGTTTGTGCATGTTTTAAAAATATATAGACTACTGAATCTCAAATACAGATTAACTTTTCTTTATGACATTGCATGAATTAATAATGTTATTGCATACTATACATTAACCCTCTGAGCGGTTAGCTATTTTCTTCTACTTGCTTTAAAGTCTTAAAAATAAATGGATCTTTATTGTGTTTAAACAAGTCTTTGAAATATTAAAAATATTTTATTCTTGGCAGGTAAAGAAATTATGCATATAAACATGATTTATCTGCTTTTGAACTGAATAGTAGATACGGAAAAATATGTGCAAAACGCTTAATAGGGTTAAATACATTTTTGAAGCCAATTTTGTATTTTATTCCACATTCTCTGAAGAAAATGTCTATGAAGTGGAGGACCTTCATACAAGCTTATTTTTCCTATTTGCTTAGCTTTCACCAATAAAATTCATTTTAAAACTTTTGTATAAAAATTAGAATGAAAAAATATAATGTAACTTGATATTTATTTATTGAACATTTTCTCATTTTTTTCGGTTTCAAATTTATTAATGTTATTCAAAAAAGTTGTTGAAGGCAAAATTGAACGAAAACAGTTGAAATAGAACTATACATTTACATGAATGCAATTTTTTAATGATAGATTTCTTTAGGAAATTATTTTTATTATTAAGGATATTTTGCTTTTTATCTATGAACAATTGAAGGTCAATTATTTTGCAAAATCGGTGAAGATTGTGTAAATAGAGCTGAATACTTAATATCTTTTATTAAAATATCCAGAACATCATCAGTTTATCACAGGTTTCATGAAAAAGACATTTGGAGAAATAATTCTCAAGCAATGTTGATGTTTCATAAATGAAGCATTTTGTAGCATGTTCTCATCTTTATAGCATATATGATGCGTAAATATTGGTGAAATTTTATTAATAAACTCAGTTAAATGGAACACAGTATATTTTATTACTCAACAAAACATGCTAATGAAATTACTTTATGTGAAAATTCTAGTCGTGTAAATTCGTACTGTATTCAACTCGAGACATAAATAGAAAGTTAAATATGCAAAAAATACCTAGCAAAAAAATTTTAACTAAAAATAACAATTCCAATCGATAATGTAAAATACCTAGATATTTATGTTGAAGGGTAAATACACAAAATGAGTATTTATCTGTGTATTTATTTTTCAATTAACTCTATTCATGAAAAACATGCACTGGGGTGTAATATGATGTATATACATCATATATTAAGTGTAAGGTAAGGTGAAAAACTAGAAACACATATGAACCTTTTATAACTTTTTTAATTTTATAAAAGCTAAAACATTTAATCAGAAAAAACAAATAAATACTACATTATGTATCTAACAAAAAATATGTGATTTAATTGTCAACCCTTTTTAATTATAAATTAGTAAATAAATAATGTATTTGCTGCTTTTTTAACAAGCAAGTTATTTTAACTAAGTTTTAAAAAATTTTGATTTTAAAATGATAAAGATTTGATAACGGAAACTAAAATGAAAGATACATTTGTTTATAATTCGTTTTCGATTAATTAGTCAAAAAAGCAGATATTTCTGATAAAAAGTTAGCAGATGTTTCAATTTCTAACAGTTTTTAAAAGTGATAATAAAAATCTTATTGCTGAAATTGAAGTGTGATTTGAAGATGTACTAGACAGTTTACTGTCTGGCTGGCTTACAGAATGGCATTGTGAGAAAATTATGAATCGGAAGCTTCACTGGTGCTATCTATGTAGCATGAAAGGTGTTCAAAATTATTTTTCCATTGTGACATTGCTTCCAACCAGAAAAAGGAAATTATTCTCTGATCCCATTTGAGTTCTCAAATATTTTAGTTCTAATCCTTTTAATTTAGTAAAAACTTTAATTTAAAAATATAAACAATTCATTTTTAATCACCATTCACAAATACTTTGTTTTTTGCAAAAAAAACAGTTTTTTTGTAAATTTTATGTTTAATTTTAAATCACCACTTGCAAATACTTTATATTTTATTTGCAAAATACCCAGTTTTTCTATATTTATAAATTTTATGTTTAATTTTGAATACTCATTTGCAAATACTTTTTTTTTTTTTGCAAAATACCCAGTTTTTGGATGCTTAAAAATGTTATGTTTCATTTTAAATCACCATTTGCAAATGTTTTATTTTTCAAAATACAAAATTTAGGGATATTTACCCACCCCATGTCACTAATTCCAATAGTTTAATATACTTTTGAAAACTACAGTTGTAATTAAATAGGTATGATGAAATAATATTCTGAATACATATCATGTATATTGAATGTTTCTTTCTCCACACCATATATTCAAGTCCCTAATGTAAAGCAGGCTGAACAATATGAAATGGATATACACAATCCATTTTTATCATAGACCATGAGGTATTCAGAAAATGCAGATGTCTTCATTCAAAAAATACTGACTCACCTCATAATAATTTTGCCTGTGAAGTATTCATCATACAAAATATTTATATATGACTTCAGAGGGAATATATATGCTAACATTTGCTTGTAACTAAAATTTTCATCGTATAGTGAAAATTTTTCTTCAACCATTCTTAACAACTCGTTTACAAATGATGAAACTAATTCTGATCTTCCTGCCACATGTTATTCAATGCAAATGATTCTAAAATAAAGTTTTTCTTCTAAGTAAGAGCAGTTTATAAAAAAAAAAAGAATGTTCAAAAAAAAACTATGAATCTGAAGTTAGTTTTCTTCATTCTGTTCAGTTTTCAAAGGGGAAACAATATAAATTTTATTTGCAGTTGTATAAAAACAAAAATGCAGTAATATATGAATAACTTCAATTGTGAAGCAATTTTTTACTTGGAATATAGTATTACACGCACAATTTATGATCTATCAAAATTGACCCATATAATATAATGTACAATAATCTGCGCTTTAAGTTTTTTCATAAAAATAGCATACACAAAACATGCTGTTATGAACAATCAATATTACTACAAGTGAAATGCCCAATTTTATGACAACAGATATGGAAACCTACAATGGCAATAGCAAGGGTCTTTAACACATATTCCTCGATAAAGCATGCAAATTCAACTACTGGCAATTTATATTCAAAACTCAAGCTAAGATAATTATTTAAAACTCATATTTCATTTTTAAGAACATTTACTTACCAATGATTTCATGAAAAACACAATTGTAAAGAATATTCTGATGTTTTATAAATGAACCACTCTGTAATTTACTTGTCATTATTACATGCATGATATAGTGATTATAAATGTATTATTGAAAATAAACACTTAAAAAGCCAATAAACGGAATAGTTTATTGCATAAAAAAGACATTCACACAAAGAGTCAATTCATACATTCATTTTTACAAACCATAACATTTAAAAATACTGTACACAAGCAACCTAATTTAAAAGCCAAAAGTGGATTATTTTATTTTAAGTGCATTTATGCAGCAAGATAAGTATTACATGAAAAATTTCACCTTGGTAGAAACTATTTATTAATACAAACGATTACCAATTTTCATATATATTATAACAGTATCAATTATCATACATATCATAACAATATGTTCCAAATATCAATTGAAAAACCAATTTTTTTAAATATTATACTATTAATTATCATATATATAACAATATCAGTTATTGTACTTTTTATAATGATTACATATAATGTGTCGGGATTAAACGTCTATCGCAATTTGAAGGTTAAAATTAAGTAGTAAAAAGTCACACGACCTCGAGCGACGGGGTGGTGGGTGAAATGGTCATTTTTCACAGTTTTTCCTAAATATCTCGAAAATTGTTCAGTTTACAAATTACAAATGATTTAACAAATTAAAAAGCGTAAAATTCCCTACAAATACATGCTTTTAATTTTCTTCCAGCTTTAATAGTTTCCTAGATAATGGGTCTCAAAGGTTGCCGTGATCTTGGATTTCCTCCCCCCTTTCATATTTTCTTGAATATCTCGAAAACTATTCAATATTGAAATTACATATGATTTAACAAATTAAAGAGCGTGCGATTCCCTACAGATTGGTACTAAGATTTTTCTTCAGGCTTTAATAGTTTTTGAGATAATTGGTCTCAAACGAATAAATTTGTAAAAATTCTTAATTGAGAGTACAATAAACGAAGGGTTTGAAGAAAAACAAAAAATCATATAGTTTATAAAATTGGTACAAATGTTCTCAGGGGAATCTTGTTGAACATAGTAAAAGTCCCCGATCCTGAGGGGAAAGCTCCAGTCGCCATCTTGGATTTCATTCCCCCCATTTTTTGTTTTTTCTGAATATCTCGAAAAGTATTCAATTTTCAAATTATAATTGATTTAACAAATTATAATTTGTTAAATCAATTACAGCGTAAAGAGCGTAAAATTCCCTACAAGTACATATTTTTTGTTTTTCTTCCAACTTTAATAGTTTCCGAGATAATAGGTCTCAAAGGTTATCGCCATCTTGGATTTCAT
Organism: Araneus ventricosus; assembly: GCA_013235015.1. Lineage (NCBI taxonomy): Eukaryota > Metazoa > Arthropoda > Arachnida > Araneae > Araneidae > Araneus > Araneus ventricosus. The sequence goes on along the minus strand of BGPR01024310.1, from coordinate 1,737 downwards.
CCCCCTTTTTTAATTTTTCTTGAATATCTCAAAATTTATTAAATTTTCAAATTACATGTAATCAGAAAATAAAGGGATGTAAAATTCTCTACAAATTCATGCTTTTATTTTTGTTTTAGCTTCAATAGTTTCGGAGATAATGGGCCTCAAGATTTGTCGTCATCTTGGATTTTATCCCCCTGTCTTAGTTTTTCTTTTATATCTAAGAAACTATTAAAGCTAGAAAAAAAATAAAAGCATGAATTTGTTGGGAATCTTACGATCATTAATTTTTTGTATTACACGTAATTTGAAAATCGAATAGTTATCGAGGTATTCAAGAAAAACTAAGAAAAGGGGGATAAAATCCAAGATGGTGGCAAATTTTGAGACCCGATATCTCGGAAACTATTAAAGCTAAAACAAAAATAAAAGCAAACATTGGTAGGGAATCTTAAGCTCTTTAATTTTCTGATTACATGCAATTTAAAAATTGAATAGATTTTGAGATATTCAAGAGAAACTAAGAAAAGGGGGGATGAAATCCAAGATGGCGATAAACTTTGAGGCCCATTATCTCGGAAACTATTAAATCTGGAAGGGGAAAAAAGTATGTATTTGTAGGGAATATTACGCTCTTTAATTTGTTAAATCAATTGTAATTTGAAAATTTAATATTTTTCGAGATATTTGGGAAAAACTAAAGATGGGTGGATGAAATCCAAGATGGTGGCGCAAGCTCACCCGCGAGGACTGGTGATTTTTAGTATGTTCGTCAAAAGCCCCTCACAAACAAGTGTACAAATTTTTAAAACTATACGATTTAATGCTTTTTTTTTTCAAACCCTTCGTTGACTGGATTATCAAGTAAGATTTTAAAAAATTCATCCACTTTGAGAACAATTAGCTCAAAAACTATTAAAGCTTGAAGAAAAATCAAAGCATCAATTTGTAGGGAATGGTACGCTCTTAAAATTGTAAAATTACATATAATTTGAATATTGAATATTTTTCGAAATATTCAGGGAAAACTAAAAAAAGGGGGAAGAAATCCAAGATGGCGGCAACATTTAAGACCCATTATCTAGGAAACTATTAAAACTGGAAGAAAAATAAAAGTATGTATTTGCACAGAATTTTACTCTCTGTAATTTGTTAAATCACTTATAATTTGAAAACTCGATAGTTTTCGAGATATCTTCGAAAAATGACCATTTCACCCTTTTTTCCCACCCCTCCCCCGGAACCCGACGCTAGAGGTCGTATCACTTTTTGCTACTTACTACAGGGAGGGTATGAAATAATTTGGCACTGTAGAGAACTTTTCTTTTTGGATGTTTAGTTTTGGCCGATTTTTAAGCTAATTGTATTGTACTATTTGTTAAGGGAACCATGAATATAAAATGGTGCATGACTCAATTGAAATTATATTCCTGGCAAACGAACTGGTCGCCAAAGACAGATCGTGTTGTAATATATACTAGCTGTATGGCCCGGCGTTGCACGGGCTAAATCTAATAATACCCGAGGTCACGTGACACATGCCTAATGTGTGGTATAATATTGTTGAAGTGTGTTGTATTAGTGTTTTCGCCTCCTGCTTCAGCTGGGTGTAGACGACAGGTCCTGTGATAAATTTGGCCATGAATTCTGAAGCAATACGCTCCTCTCCCTGTAGACGGTACAATCTGTGCAACCATTGAATCACTGGTACGACCTTATGTTATTTTTGAAATGCACTGATAATTCATCGGAGCC
>BGPR01024309.1:0-23367 GCA_013235015.1 Araneus ventricosus | reverse complement strand
ACAAATAAACATTACAAACTTCGCGCAGACTACCCGTCTAACAGATTTTGCAGGCTTTCATACATTTTGTTGCAAACCAGTAACCTGTTAAAGAAATTTCTTAGAATTCTTCCCAATTTCACCTGGGCATCTCCATGGCAACGGAACGCAACAGAAGAGCCGTTCGCGATTCAAGGAAGACTTGTTTATCGGAACGGAACTCGGAAGCGGTCGGGAAGTTTCTCCCTCCGACTCTTCAAAGACCCGAAACGAATATTTAAACTGCGTCTGAATCCCATTTCGCCGCTCTCATTTCCATTTACGAGGAAAGATACGTTTCCTTCCCTTCAAATCGTTATCTTAAAGCAATGGGTTATCCGTGTTAGAGTTTAAGTATCTGATACGGCATGTTAAGCACAGGAAGATTGAAATAAAATAGCGAGTAACTCTGAGATAGGCACTACACTATGCTTGCATTCAATGTTTCTGATTTAATTCTATTTGCAGTTTGTATTAAAATAAATAGATTTGAGTAAATATTTGATTTAATATCTTTTCTAGATATACTTACATGACAAAAACTAAGAATTGTCGGGATTGAGAGATATTTATAAGAATTCATCTGCGTCTATACACTGAATTTTATAAATTTCAAAACTCTAGAAATGAAGAAAAAATAAAATGAAGGTCATGACAGAAAAACATGTTGAAGATCTCCATTTTATTCACTGTCCCATTAAACAACTTTCTTTTTGAGTTATAAACGACTGCAAATTTCTCAAAATAAATAGTAATAGAAATAATCTCATACAAACTAAAAACAGTGGGATCTTGCCCAGTTTATTGTAACAACTTTTTATAGTTAAACACAAGGCTGACGTCGTCTTGACGTCATTTGCACACGTAGATGGAAAAATTGTTGTCTTTTTCCAATAACTATAACATGTCATTTCTCTTCCAATAACCATAACATGTCATTTTTCTTCCAATAACTGCAACATGTCCAGCTGTTGAACTAGCTGGAACCCTGTTCAGCATTAGCTTCCACCACAGTGAATGTAACATATTCTTGATCCTCATTTGTTGCGATCTTGCACCCACCGCGAGTTGCACCTGCGTGGATTCGGGAAATCAAATCGTAAAATCATCTTCTGCAAAGTGGTAATTGCCTCTAAGATGTTTAGTTATGCGGAAAAATTGAAGTGGTACAGAAACATTTCGATTATTTTGATAGTAAACCTTCATGAGCAAAGCACAATCACTTCAACAAGCAGTGCTCAAATGAACACGAAGAGTTACAACGATGACATTGATTAATACCTTCTATCTACGAATCTAAAGATATTTAATGTTCAAGATTTGCATGTTTTCACTTTGGCGTGCTATATGAATATGTTGATTAGCACAATATGCAATTTCATATTTTTTCACTAATGACTACTTACGGAACTAGCTGTCTTTTATCATGATCGAATTCTAACGACTATCCACCAATTTTAGTTTCATTATCCGAAATAATGTCTCAGTACCTGGACTCCGGATGAATCCATTTTTACTAAAACCCATTTGTATGCAATGTATTAATATATTTTTATAGAATTCTGCTTCTCCGTATCAATAACTTGTAAACCATTTCAAGCCTTTTATTGAGTGAAAATTATGCTGGAGGTTATTCCGGTAGATCGAATTACTAAGAGGGAACCTTTGGTAATCCTTTGGGAATGGAAAAGGCCGTTGCTGCATTTCAACTACTTTTACTCCATGCATCCGTTGTTCCATTAGAGTAAATTATATACCGATGAAAGCATTTCCTCACTGAGTAGAAAATACCTATTTTTTATTCCGATGTTTTTACGAAATGCTTTTTATTGACAGAACTGTTCAGTGTGATCTTCATTGCGGCACCTTTCTGCCAAATATCTCACTCCGCTGCATTGTCCGAAGGAAACGCCGTAACAAAATTAATTATACGGAAATATTCCAGCATAGTTTGCTAACACAATCTGGATGCTTTTGATGTAGAAGAGGAACCTTAAAAATAAGACAGTTAAAACCATACATATTATCCGGTGTGAAATTTATTTCATAATATTGTGACAAATTCGTTTTGTGGGTGTACGTGAATGCAGTCCAATAAGCAGGATTACAAAAATAAAGATCTTTATTTTACAGGTATTCTAAGCTAAGAAACATAACACAAATATTAAAACAGCACTTGTAAAAATTCACAACAGAGATTACCATTATATCTCAACACAGCGCTCAAAGGTTTCTTATTAGCTCACCAGCTTGCTTGCAGATCAAAATCCAACTCCCTCTTCTTGGCTTGAGAGCTTGCCTTTTATACTTTTCAACAGGAAATGACTTCATTATTTAGGAAGTGACATAATCTCTAGAAAGTTCATGAAACCAGTAGAAATAGGTTGAAAGTTCGAGGTCCTTCAAGAGAATTCCTTTTGTCGACAACTTTGTCGCCAAGTCGCCAAAATGGTCGCCAAGATTAGCATCTCAGGGAAACGAAGTTATAGCTTTGTAACAATATAAAGGATTAGCGAAATTTTCACTTCGTCTGCTAAATTCAGATTTAAAACTATTTCAAATTTTGTTTCAATAGTATGCGGAAAATAATGCGAGACTTTGATTCAGTTCACTTCTTAAAATTGTCAATAAACAATGATATCTCTCTCCTTGAGAACCTAATTGGGAAATATACAATGTGCTAAATTCATCGCATACGGAAATTTGAAAATATATTTACAAAGAATTTATGTTGCTCCATTAAGATATTTTATTAAGTATATTTATATTCAGGCATGAGATAAGCTGGTTTAAAGACGAATCATGTCTGTTTACAAATATAATCGCCATTACTGTCGAAAAAACGGAAAAGTCGAGTTGTCTTATAAAAGGGAGGAGAAGAGTTGTTAAACAAGGTGTCAACCACTTCCAAAAACAGAAAATAAGTTTGTTTAGAATCCGAAGATAAAAATAAATTCATGTGTTTTTTGTTTTACAGGGATACTCAGGTTTATTCACAGGATATATCTTCATCTTCTCTATTCAATATTTTTGATATTCCTAATTTGAAATTTCGACTTACCTTGCTTCTGTTCTCATTTTCATTAATAAAGTCATCAATAATGTTATTGATTACGGTGATATACTAAGAAGTATTCACTTTGCTGTGCCAGCCATGACATTTAGAAACAACCACTGATTGAGGATGTGGTTGTAAAATTGAAATATATAGATAAATTATAAATTTTATAAATTCTTAAAAAGCTTTCAGAAGAGCTTGATATTTTTACAGTAACCTTCGGTATTTTCAAAATTAAATGTTTTCGACTTTTAAATTCATAAAGTGTTCTTTAATGGTTTTAAGATTCATTGAATTCGACTTTTAAGCCCCTTATACGTTTAATGTTTTATGGTTTTATGTAATGTTTAATGTTTTTATGGTTCCGTATTTACAACTTCTAAAAACTTATGTGGTTTAAAATGTTTTTAAGATTGATTTTCTATAACTTTCAAATTCCTAAAGCGTTTTAAATTTTTTTAAGTTTAAGTGTTTACAACTTTCATCCTTTTTTAGGGTTCTTTTTGTGCCAAGCATTCTGTAAGTGGGATTTTTCTACAGATTGCATCTTCTTGAAATAAATAAATATCAAATGTTTGCCCTCTGCAAACTGTCATGATAAAAGAAAAACTGTTTTGTCAATGATGTTCAAATGCATTCCGCATGACCATTTTCTTATGAGGAAAAATTTACGACAACATATTAAATGAAAAATAAAAGGTTAAATTTAAATAATATTTAACATGTTTTTAAATGAATTATAGAGCTTTCTGGAAATCCAAATATAGCTCTAAAATTTTACATTCTAATTAAAAATATACCTCTCAATTACAGAAACGGGTTCTATTTTATACAATTAGTTTGCCAATTTTAAATTTAAATAGCAAATATTATTCAACAATGACAAGTAAGAGTCCTTTCTTGCACAATTTCAAGAAAATTAATTATTTTATCATTTCATAATAGCAAAGCTGTCTCAATGAGCGCAGTAAAAATATTGCATCTGTCATCCTTTGTGGGTTGGACATGAATACATCAATTTAACTTAAAACCGTATGCATCAGGTGAAAAATGTCTGAAGTATTTAAAGTATAAAGATCAGTTATCGATTACTTAAAATTAAAATAATGAATTGAAACTGGCAGACGCAAGGAATATGGAAAAATGTGAATTTCGTATCTGCCTTTCAAGTCCATGTAATTGTTTCACAATCCCCCCCCACACACACACACTTAAAGTGATTAATTGTTGAGTTTCGAGTTCAAATTTATCTCTACAAGTTATCATTTATAAGGCATTGTCTAAAATGTTAGGAATATAAAATATTTTCACAATTCTATAATTCTTGTCTGAGGAGTTTATCCGAATATAATTGAGCACATTCGGTTACGAATGAATTCCAAAAATAACGACTTTCATCTTTTTCTTTTATTATAATATTTCTGCCATTCCTACTATTACTGCAAATTCAGAATCTTACTATGCATCAAAATCCCAAACTAAACCCGTTTTAAATAAAAGTGGATCTCCACTTTGCAAGCACTACAACACTTCATTTTTTATCGAGTCGTATTTGAGAAGCTTTTAATGTAAAAAGGCCATATTATAATATGAGTATCAGTAGTTCTGATTGAGAAATGAAATGCCAGTTATAAAATATGCAAAATATATGAAAAAATGTAAATTCCTTCTATTATACTTTTTCTTTTATTCGAAGTCAATCAATTTTCCTATCGCGTTGTAAAGGGTAGGATAGTTTTGTTTCAGAAACAAGAATTAGAAATTGTGTTTCTAGACGAAGAATTTTTACAATGTGAATAATTTACAGAAAAATGTCTGTATTTTTTGTTCTTTGTTGCTGTTGGAATTTAAACGTAAAATTGTGATTGAACATAAAATTTCTTTTAATTAAACTCTGAAATTAAATTAATTTTAAAAGCTTGAGAATAACTTTTGAAAAAAAATGAAATTTCCGTATAAATTCTGTTGTTATTTCAAATATTTAGTTATTTGAAACTGAGAAATTCTTTTCCCGAGCTTTCAATATCAGAGAACGGGAGCCCAACGATATGAGTTGGTGCATTTATTTCCCAGAAAGTTTATACAGGGAAGAATCAGGAAACAATGTTCTCATCTATTTTCACGACATAGATATTTGGTTTTAAAACCTTCTGTTGCTCAATTGTTCATTTAGATTTAAAATTATTTTCTGTACAGAAGTATGAAATGTTTAGAATTTCAATTATGTAATTAACTTAAAATAACAACTCGTATTGTACTCAGTATAAAATTAATAGTCCAATACATCTGGAATACATGTTTAGGATTTAAAATATCGAAATACTGTATTATATCGAAAGACGTATATGCAGCTTTTCTAATATAATACAGAAACAAATAATATAAATATAAAACAAAAGCAAAAAAGAAAGAGTATAGATAAGAAACAAAAGATTAAAACAATAACGATAACAATACACCTTTTTGCGTGCTCAACGCAACAGCATCAAGTGATTGCATCAACAGAAATCCACAACGATTAATATTAAAAAAACATAAAATATAATTTAGAATGTAAAAGAAAAATATTCAAATTGGAAGGAATGAATGAGAACTTGAATGACAAACTTTCTCGAAGACCACTCGCCATTGAAGTTCTAAAAATGTACAAAATTTTCTGTCAAGGGTAAGATTTTAAATCAAAAATATACCCTTTATGGCCTGAATTTTGTCCGACCTCAATACAAGAAACATTTTGAAAAAATCAAAAGGCAAAAAATCCTTAATAAAAATCCAAAAGATTATAAGATAAGATAACGAACCTTGTTAATAGATGCGGTAAATATATTCCGAAAATTATATTTATACTTGAATGATACAATTAAATTTAATCCTTCCGGAAGAATAATATCTATGAGAACAAATTTACATTGCTAAGATTAATTATTAGTAATTAAAATTTCTTGGAAACAGAGTTAATAAACAATTCGAATGCAAAAGTGTATTCTTCTAAACGCTTAATTAAAATTCTAAATAAAGGCAAAATATGGAAATAAGTAGCATTAAAAAATAAATTATAAAAGTATTTTCCTACTTAAATCTTTCTTGGTAAAGGATAATTGAATCAAAAATCACAATCTTTACTGTTTTCATGAAAAGAGAAGTGCAGTCATTAAAAAGTTATTAAAATCTTTTCCATTTTGTTTTGGGGTTTCAATTGTTTAGATATTTTAACAATTCTTATAATTTTCTTCTTTTAAGAGTGTCTTAATGATAGATTTCTTTCAACTCTGTAAAAGGTTTCAGAAAATATGCTGATGTAACTTTTATTTTAATACGAAAAAGGAATCTGCTGCGATTTTTTAGGTCCATTTCGCTTTCTATAGCGGAACACATAAAGTTGATTTTTCGACCGATAGTAAAAAGGCTTTTAGTTTATCATTCTCTGACTGTGACTTCCGCCAACAGAAGGAACCCATCTCATTTAGTTTGTTTTAATTTTTGCTACTTGACAGCAATTCTTGAACGATGTAGTAGGTAGGAACTAACTGCAGCTATAATTCTGTATGGATGGTTCAGTCTTTGAGTTCCAGTGTGTTAAGTTTTATTGCGTAATATTTTAGATTGCAGTAAGAAGGACAATAAATTTTCAGACCTATTATTTCCCTGGAAGTTTTTAATAGCTAACGCAACATTAATATTATGATGAATAATCATGGAACTGCGTTGAAGAGATCACCTATGCAAGGAAAAGTAGAGTCTCATACCATTGGTGAACGCTACAAAATTGAGAATTTAAATTATCGTAAAACATCTATAAAACTACATATTCTTTTGTATGCGTGCAACCTTATTAGTTACGAAAACCATCCACTAAATAAAAAAATGTCAAATATGTCTATTTTTGGGACCCACCAGTAAAACGGTATGTAACATTATAATCGAAAAAATGTATCATATCTTACTGTGAAGTTCTAAAACATGCATGCAGAGTAATTTTTAATTAATTTTCTTAAAACCGTACCGTATCAAAACTCTAGGTCAAACTAACTTTTAATGTCTTGAAACTTCATTTGATACAAGATTTAAAATTTTTAGGCTTTCGGATAACAAATTTTCTAGGAGAAATACGATTTCTGTGTGCGAAAAATCTTTCGCATCTCAGATTCATTGCGAACTGTGTAATGTTTGTAGATTCCAAATCAAACCATCCAAACCAGATGTTCTAGCATAGTGGGTGGGAACAATGTTCCCCCACAATCCACCAGACTCACAAAAGAAATTTTCCAGCAGTTCCATTGGGATGTTTTTGATGATCTGATATATAGCCCAGATTTATCACCGAGTGCCTACCACCTCTTCAGGCACCAAAAGAAATGCTTCAGTCGCATCGTTTTAACAATTTCAATGGTCTCCGAAATGATGCGAGAATCTGATATCATTCCTTGTGGCAAACATTTTTGAAGATGGAGTTTCAAGCAATGTTGCAAGTGTCGCCATTTGAATGATGATTACTGTTACAAACCTACAAAGTTGTTTCCCTGAGATGCTAATCTTGGCGACGAGCTTGGCGATAAATTTGGCGACCTTGGCGACTTGGTGGCAAAAGGAATTTTCTAGAAAGACTTCGAACTGCCAACCTCTTTCTACTGGCTTCAAGCACTTTCTGGAGATTATTTCATTTCCTACGTAATAAAGTCACTTCCTGTTGAAAAAGTATAAAAGCAAGCTCTCAAGCTAAGAAGAGTCAGTTGGATTTTGATCAGCAAGCAAGCTGGTGAGCTGATAAAAAACCTTTGAGCGCTGTGTTGAGATTTATTGGTAATCTCTGTTGTGAAGTTTTACAAGTGTTGTTTTAATATGTGCGCTACGTTTCTTTTCCTAGAAAATTTGTAAAATAAAGAGCTTTATTTTTTTAATCCTACTTATTGGATTGCATTCACGTACACCCACAAGACAATTTTGTCGCATTATGTAGAAAGGTATTGTATTGTTGTAGTTTTCTATTACGTATAATAAAAATTCTGCGCCTACGAGTAACCATACACAATTTATTCCCCGAATTACCTTCGTAATTTGTTTCGGTTACAAAAAAAAAACTCTCTCGTATCTTGCTTTTTATTCTTAGAGAGCTTTGAAATTTCCGTGCTGAAACCGTCGCCAAGCATCCGAACATTTTCAATATCTGAAATAGAAAAGTCTCAAACAGACTTTCGCAGATTAGATTTGTACATGATGCTTTAAACGATCTCTTCCAATAATTTTGAAATCTTCAATCGAGACTGATGAGTTTTTTCTTACTAAAAAAAACTAAATTCTTCGTGACTAAAGAAAATGAAAAATTCCACCGAGGTCTGCTGCGACAGATTAGAGGCTCTCGTCGGAACATCGGCTTCCAATCTGAACTTTTGTAAGGCATTAGCGAAAGTGCTCGGCATTCTTTGCAACGTCATAGCAGGCATGTTAATGCACTTTGGGGAGAGCGAGGTTATGACTTTCAACCGAGGGTGCTGTAATTGGCGCGAACAGGTGCGTCAGTCATTCGCGGGGGTCAAAGAGAAAAGCGCCAGAAAATGCAAATGGCGCATTACTGGATTTCCGGACGAGAATATTAGATAGAGCATTTTCATCTTTACACTTTCAGCAGCTAAAAGCCTTTTAGTTCTTTCAACGATTTTCAAGCAAGCGTAACTCGATTCATTGGATAAGTTGTGAGTGAAATTTCAAGTAAAAAAGGATATCGCATAATTGAGCGTTGGTCGCTTCATTTATTCATACGAATTTCAATTAATTTCCGACAGCATTTAATTAAATAGGTGTTACGAAAGTTCGTGAAAAGTTTTATTTATCTTCCTGAAATTATGTATGAATGTTCTTTGATAAGTTAACCCTTTAGCGTTCATTGGTTCCGCAGTGAAACCACACATTGAACATTTTTTACTGCGCATGCGTGAAACATAGCGTAATATTTCTTTCATAACTTAAGAGCCAGGCATATAGGTCAACTTATATAAAAATTCCATTTCAATACCATTAGTATTTACAAAAATATCGGCATTGCAAGAGCTAAATTGCTTGTGATCTCTGAGAGAAACAAAATGATGAGGGTTCTTACACAAATTGATATTTTTTAAAATTGAATCTTCGAAAGTAATATCGAATTTTACGAAGGTTGAATATCCTGAATACTCACGTATACTTATAAATTAAATATATAATTTAAATTGCATTTTGATGATAGCTTATTAGGAGAAAAATAGCCCGTTACCGTTCATCGGTTTTACAGTGAAACCACAAATTTCTTGAAAATAAAAAAATACTAAATTTTTTTCCTTCACATATTTATGATCAGCTACATGTCTAATACTCATTTTTGAAATAAATTTAATAATTTTCAGAACGAAACATGTAGGAACTTGAAAGGGTTAGAAAATTGAACGAATCGTGTGATTTTTAAATTGCTGTTTATCTTTGCACAGTTCAGAGATCAACGGAATTTTGATAAGTTCCACATTTCAGACCCCCCAATATGAAATTGGTTTTGAAATGATATCTACTTTCCTCTTTGTCTGTGAACATGATAACTCGAAAACACAACGAGCTATATAGATGAAATTTACCATAAATTTGCATATCGGAAATCTTAAAAAATTTTAATTTAGAGGAAGTGGGGTAAAACAGGGTAGCTATGGTTCGAAGACCTGTTGGAGCTAAGACATTCGACATAGAGCTTGACACATTTCATTAAAATATATTCAATGTCTATCAGAGAACAATATATCTTCCCAGAAAAGTCACAGTTTCATTATTTTTTAAAAGTCAAACTAACGGGTATACATGTTAAAGTTATGGGGAATTAACAAAACTCGATTTTCTGTGGGAAAGTTGCAATCAATTTTATTTTATAATTCAATTTAAGAGTATTAGTTACAAAATTCACATGTAAAGTACTTACTTGTCTTCTTCCTCCGCGACACTGCAGCTTTCGTGGCCACAGCTAAGACAGTTTTTACATTGGATTAACCCTTCTTCTTTATTGAATTTAGAAAATACATCATTAAAATATAAACAATTAACGTCTTATGTGTTTTTATCGTCTTAATCGGAGGAATCATCAATGCTGACTGTCCCGGTCTTACGCCACTTGGAGTACTCGGTTTTATCCCGAGTGCAGAGGTTATAAAAAACGAAATAGAACCGCGCAATTGTTGGAGTAAATCCTTATTGTTTGATTGGGTATAAATCCTTAGTAAACATATAATAATCTGTATTAAATATAGTTTTTATAAATGTAATGATTTTTAAGTAAGGATAGTCTAAAATCAAACGAACATTAGAGAGCCGATGTCTTAAAATAAATAAACCTTCACAGATGCAGTGCATTCAACAGCTACAACGCGCCACTGTGGCTGGCCCCTTTTCTTGACTAGTAGAATGAAATTCATTATCTGTCTGCTGGGCAGGAAAAATAAAAGCGTCAGAATCAAGGGTATCCGGTTCTGCCCCACTACCCGATTTTATCTCACTCTCACCTACACTGTAAAAAAATCCCGTAAAATTTACGGTTTTAAACTGGCAGCTGGGTTGGTTGTGCAAAACCGTAAAAGTTACGAAGTAAATCCTTATGCACAACGGTTTTTTATCATAAAAGAACAAGTTCTTTCAGTAAATGGACGATTTCGATGCAGATGGTGACAAAACTTCAAAGTCCTCCTTGACGAGGATGGAACCTGCGTTCAAAGAGGTGGCAGGCAGTCGCTCTAACCACCAGACCACCGGGTATTTCATACAATAAGGTTAAAATAATCTATTTGAGTTTTAAACTCACTATAGCTCTAGTGGTGCCACCTAGTGGTGTAAAAGTCAACTACTGCCAGAATACGTGTATACATAAAGTTGAATCGCACTTTTATTTGTACGATGTTCAAAACCATAAAATAATTGCTGAAAAATAAGAGCAAGTGTAGTAAATAATCTTAAAATGATTTAAGAAAAGAGAAATTTATCGTACGGAAAGCAATACCGTATGACGAAAAATAGAATTTGAATTGACGGTTTTAAACCGTTTATGGTTAGAGCGGAAAAACGATGAAAAACCGTTTTGTCAACAAAACAGCTTTAAACCGTCAAATATACGGAACAAGTCCGAAAAAAACGGATATTTTTTTACAGTGTATATAAAATATAGAAATTTACAACAACGGAGTTCAGTTACGCAACTTTTCAAGAACTGCTAAGAAATGTTTTTTAAAGAAATCTGAATATAATTGTTTATCGACGAAATGAAAATAAAAACTTTAAAATAATCATTACCATGAAAGTTTCTGTCGTTCAAAAAAGCTTAATCAGATATCGCTTTTTTTTATGCAAAACGATATTATAAAATAACTGTAAGAAAAAGAATTAGACAAAAAAAAATCGATCATTAAGTATTAGCGTAAGAAACGAAGTGTAAAGTGATAATCGCGTTTGAGGCCATTTTCATAAAGTAAAGTAAGTAATTTGAGTGAATTAAAGTAGAAAGTGATCTTAAATTATAAGTGCAGTAATTAAAAAAGTAATCGAAGAAGAAAGCTCAAATTTTTTTCAGGAAATATGCATATTTTATCAAATATTCAACAATAATATAATAAAATAAAAGGGGGTGGATGAAATTGTTAATCGTCAAACTCAAATTAAATTCTTTCATTGGTGTTTTTTTCTTTTTTTTGCGTTGAAACTGCAAACAGGCAATTCTGTAGGAATTGAAATGGATATCATAATTGGATTTTGGGGTTTAGAAAAAAAAACTAATCTTCTTCAGATTTTAAAAAAACATACATATTGATAAGATTTCCTCATTCAATACGAGGAAAAAATTCTCTGTTTTTAAATTAGCTTATCAATGTGAAGTAAAATTTTAATCAACGTCTGCATGTGTGCTTTGAAAAAACAATCATAATTACCTAAAAAGATAATTAATCAGTCATAGTGTAGGGTTATTTCGCAAATAAAAAAGACACGCAGTTGTATAAAAGGCAAAAAACTAATTGGATGTTTTATAAAGCATTTCGAAAGAACGTGGCTGGAAACAAATTTATTTTCTTGTTGCAAACAGTTTTGTCATATATAGAAAAATTGAATAAAATTATTTAATGAAAATGCTAGATTTTGTTTGAAACTAAAAAATACCAGACAATGTTTTTGATGAGATTTCTGTCAATATTGCGATTTCCCCAATAAGAAGATATGTTTACATTCAAATTTAAATGTTTTTAATATTTACTGTCTTTAATTTGTAATTGAAAAACATATTTCTTATGACATCAGTAGAATGAATAAATAATTTTATTTTATTTGCTACGTCAACTTATAGTTCTTATATAAGCAGAAATATTAAAGTCCTCTACATAATGAATCGTGATGAGTTAGATTTTATTTTATTTTTTTAATTTTAGCACAACAAAATTCACATCGCAAATTACAATATAAAATAATCTCTTGTTCATTCTCGAACAATGCATAGATATTCAAGATGATACCTATTTTTATTAATTTGATAATTAGTTCCTAAAATAATTTTTAAACATACTGGAGATGTCTAAAATTGAATGTGCAGGCGACTACTTTTTCAAACACAGAATTATTCCGAAAAATGACAAAAATTAAATAACCGTATCATATAAATTAATATTTTTTTCTCTTTGAATGCATTTTTATTTCACAAATTAACTAGCAAGATAATTAATTTCGTTTGGGCTTCTGTAAACAACTGCGATAGACAGTAAGAATGTATCCAATTATTATTCTAACTAATCTCATTTATTGACATTAAAAATCATAAGAGATACAGATAAATCAAGTAGTTGTATATTCATTTTACATTTATTAGACAATATGCTAAATTTTTATTAACTGCCTTCAAAATATTATTTTAATTATTCGAATTGTTCGTAGTCTTTGTGTTTGTCTTTATTTTTGAAAAAACAAAAGTTAATTATTTCTATTTGAAATGATATTTTCCCTTATCTGCTTCCTTTTGACATTTGTAGACCACCGCGGCCTGGCAGTATGATATCGGAGGGTGGCTGGTACCATACAATACCCTCGAATATCTTCTGTGTATGCACGTTAAATCTCCCGCGGCGAGCCAACAGTCTTTCAGCTTTTCTGGCACTGAAGTTTGCAAAAACGCTTCCTACTCAAGTGCGGCGCTCATCTTTTCACCTTTACTTTACTTTACACTACGACACACCCCTGACTCCAGAGATAAAAATCTCCGCTTTGCGGTTTGGATGAGTGTTCGTAGAAACTTTATTGACCAAAAACAAAAAAGTTTGCATACAGTGCTTTAACATTCACAAAATACATGTGAAAATTATAAAAACAACCAAAAGTGTGTTTATATATGAATAGAAAGACTCGCGAAGCAAAAACCATTTTAAGACAGGTCCCAAAAGTTCGCTGCATCTATATACTTGTAGGAGGACTGATTAGGGTTCTAGGTATTGAACCTCTAGAGGGTCTTAGTCCAAATGTCTGATGTCTTGGTGAAGGTGAGAAATCTGGGTCGGAGTCGGATGAACTGGTTGCGTCCGGTGGCTGTTTTATGAGGTTCTCATTTTCAGTGAGGAAAGATATGAGTTTAGATATTTTTATTCCTGTTAGTTTATTTGAGAGTACGCTTTTCCACCAAAGTTGAGTGTTTTCTGCACTTGGTTTTGTAAAATGATAAGCTCATCTTCTCACCACGGTTCAGAACCGCATGGACCTCATATTAATTTAAAAGGGGAATTTAACACAAGGTAATTACAAAATAAGGAAAGGATTTTTGAATGATTATTGACCAAAAAAAAGGTTACATACAGTGTTTTAACATTCACAAAATACATGTGAAAATTATACAAACAACCAAAAGTGTGTTTATATATGAATAGAAAGACTCGCGAAGCAAAAACCATTTTAAGACAGGTCCCAAAAGTTCGCTGCATCTATATACTTGTAGGAGGACTGATTAGGGTTCTAGGTATTGAACCTCTAGAGGGTCTTAGTCCAAATGTCTGATGTCTTGGTGAAGGAGAGAAATCTGGGTCGGAGTCGGATGAACTGGTTGCGTCCGGTGGCTGTTTTATGAGGTTCTCATTTTCAATGAGGAAAGATATGAGTTTAGATATTTTTATTCCTGATAGTTTATTTGAGAGTACGCTTTTCCACCAAAGTTGAGTGTTTTCTGCACTTGGTTTTGTAAAATGATAAGCTCATCTTCTCACCACGGTTCAGAACCGCATGGACCTCATATTAATTTAAAAGGGGAATTTAACACAAGGTAGTTACAAAATAAGGAAAGGATTTTGGAATGATATGCAATAACTTTAAAAAGATAAATTACATTTTTCAATCTTAATCACGAGAAGAAAAGACAAATCTTAAATTTTTATTTCCATTCTTTCGATTTTTTCAGTTCAACCACTTGATGGAGTACAAACATATTCAAGAATTAAGCAAAGAAGAGACTTGCTTTCGACACTGAGTATCTCAAAATGGCGATTAATGAGCAGAAAGTCTTCTCTTTACTTATCCCGCGATGGCCGGCTTACCCTGAAGGGTGTAAGACCAAAATAGTAACCGGGGAGAGAAATAAGCATTCAAGCATTTATTTATTTCTCAAAACTTATAGAAAATTCATTAGCACCGGCGTAATATAAAAATAGAGCATGATATTATCACATTTAAAAAACACACAAATAATATACATGAACATTCCCAGATAGCACGTACGTTTGCAGCTAGTTTGATTTTTACTTGATATTATCTTGTCATGGCAAATTTGAAGCGTCAAGCTTGAAGCGAAACTGTGGCAAACTAACAATGCAGAATCGCCACCCTCGCTTGCAAGACGAGTTAGCCACAAGTTCGCCGTGACAACTAGCGCCACCCCTACTTGCAATTCAAGCTTGCTGTGAGTTTGCAAAACAAGCTTGCTGCAAAGTAGCGCAATAAGAGATAATTATCTTTGTCTCTGTTTTAAAAAACATCCGATTTTTAATGGCATCTCCTAGACCGTCCTTCTTCTTATTAATTCAATAAATTAATGATAATTTGCGAAAAAACTAACTTTTTTATTAAACAATTTTAAAACATTTTCCATCTTTTTATTAAATATAGAACTCGCACCTTAAAGAAAACTATACCGCCTTTTTCTTAATGTTGAAATTTTAACGTTTATGAACAAAATTAAATCTAGAAAACAGTCAATGTTTGTTGAAAAATAATAACTTCATTTTTGTCCCATTTTAAAAGTAATTACTTTTGAACCCTAATTTCATAATTTATTCTACTAGAAAAACGTAGTTATTAGCGAAAATCGCTCTCTCTTTGATTTCAAATCATGTTCTCAACACAAAATTTTAAAAAATAATGAAATCAAGAAAAGAGTTTAAAATAAATCGTATACGAATCGAATCGAACGATGCATTAGCGAAATCTATCTTCTTCTGTCAGAGTTTATCTGGCCAAGTGGTTAGAGCGTCCGCTTAGCAGGCACTAGGTTGCGAGTTCTAATCCGAGGTTGTGTTCGTAATCTGTCTTTGCTATGTTTACAATGAGTTTGACGGGGCAAGCTTGCTGCAAGTTCGTCGCATGGTGATTTCGGAGCTTGCGTTAACTTGCTTCTAACTTGTTTCACACTTGCACTCTTGTCGTGTCAATCTTGCTGCAAGCTTGCAGATTTGTAGTGAAAGACTGCTGCAAGTTTGCTACAAACTAAAATCGCTATCTGGGTTGTGTCCACTCTGTGGCAAGATATTAGTCAGCATTACATCATAAATGGAACAACACCCCAATCAAAAGAAGAAAACAAAGAAATAAAATAATACTCAACAAAGGACAATAGAACATATAAATAGAACTTGGGAGCTGAAGGTCTATTGGGATTTCGATATCTTTATCGCTCATTTCAAAACGGCGATCATTCCGAAAAAATATATGGAACAAACAAGTTGGTCCATCAGAACATTATGCATTCAAAGACATTGGTTGTTTATGTAAAACAAGGAGACGAAGTGTTTTATAAGTTTAATTGGATAGAATTAGAGTCTGCTTTGTGCGAAATCCACAGGAATAAACATATCTAGACAATCATGAATTGAATTTTCCACAATCAACTGTTTGGATGATTTTACATCGTCAATTACGTCTGAACATACCGCATACATTTGCATATAACAAACGAGAGCCTATGCCATTCTTCAACGTCTTTGGGTAGAATTAGACTACTATTATAAGTTTGTGCACGAAAGGAAGATGTATAAAATAGTTGTGATTTGTGATTATTCGAAAAGAAAGTTCTAATGGTAATGTTTCTGTTTTTCATGAGAAGAAGCTTACTTTCATAGGTTTGGTAGTTTTTTAAATGTTATGATTTTAAACTTTATGATTTTTTTGTAACTACCTTGTAGAATTAAAATTTTACTGAAAATTTTAGCGTGTTCTCTTCTTTGGCGTTTTCTCTTTTTAAGTCAGAACTGTTTTATAGGCAATTTCTAGCAAATGAGAAAATCAGTTGTCCATTGTATTAAATATAAAATACTGGAATGACATCTTTACTCACAGCCCTTTGTATTTGATGCGAAAAAAAATTTTCCTCATATTTTTATTCAAAAGAAACTGTATAGAAAAATTTTCTGCTAATTTAAGCGATTTTGCACTTATGGCTTATTTGTCATTTTTCTCAGAATTGTTTATAATATAAATCGGATATTCCTAACAAAGAAAGATGGTTATTCCTAATTTCTTATTTTTTATTTTATTCAGAGTGCAATTTATTTTAACTCTGCAATTACATTTCGTGTGAAACATATATAACTTCGAAATTTATTGCGCACCTTGCGAGATGCTTGAAGGGACCTTAAGTGATTTTAGTGTGATTGCTGATTGCTTTATTGATTAAATCAAATGAAATGTGTGCTACACGTCCCTCAAAAATTAATGACATGGACACTCTAGTGTAATTTGGAGTATGAAACTTTCTACAAACATTTTTAGTAATTTTTTAAAAGTAAATGATATCATTCACATATATTTTGTTATCCTGTATTGAGTTTTGACATAGGGTATATCAGCACTCAGTCGTCCCTAATCAGTTTTGGACAAGGGGGACCTTGGCGCCCACTTAAAAACACTTTATTCTAATTTTTTTAAAACTGAAAAGAAATCTATTTAATTATTCTTTAAAATCATATTATTTCGTTATTATAATTATAAAATTAGTCTCACCAGAGTAGTTACTAAAGCTGTAAACTGCAGCATTTCTTCGTTTAATAAATAACTTATCCTCAACTACCTTAGAGTGATTGGCGATTTGATAGTTGTTTGGGAGGGAAAGCGTTTGCATTGCAAGCAATGCGTGGTTCGGAAACACCTTTTAACCACATTTAAAAAATATAAAGAGATGCCCAGATGTCCTGTGTACCCAACATAACACTACCTGAATTTATTCAGTCAGGAAAAAAAAGTGTCTGTCTGCCCCACGTCTATTCAACCGGTTCGGTTGCCGTAATGGCGTCAGGCACGGGGGCATGGGGCGGCTGTCTGTCTGTCTTAACAAAAGAGACAAATCCCTAATGAACAACCCTAGGAAAATCTGAGAAAAATGAAAACTGCTTGAATACAAATTCTCTATACATCCTTAGATTCGTGCTCCACTGAAATTTTCACCGTGCATATGGTAAAAGCACGGAAGAAGTGGATTTTTAGGAACAAGTGTAATCAACTGCCATTATACCAACACTACAAACAGTTTGTGCCAAAATTATTATTATTATTTTATTATTTCTTTGTTCATATTTTATTCGGAATAGTTCTTTCTGATATTTATGTTTAATTGTGTATATTTTCCAAACTTTTTTGTGTGTTTCCTGCATGTTTTATATTTAATCAAGTTCTGTTGCTTAAATGTTTTTTATCATTTCTGTCTGTAAATGTCAAGCTATTTAGGAGCGTGTTGCCCAGACAGGGCATATATTAGTTCTGATTCAGTAATTTCTCCAGTTTAAGTTTTGGGTTTTTTTTATAAGTTTAAACCATGAGGGAGGGGAGGATTTAAAGTTGTTCTGGGTATGGCCTTCTGGAGGGTTCCCAGGACCCTGTGGTGGAAATTGTTGTACTCATCCACCCTGCACCCACCCAACTGGTTAGATAACCCTTGAGGTTATAGGCACCAGGGTGTGGGGTGGCGTCATGTCTGTCTGTGAATGTTTTGCTGTCATATTGCTGAAGGATAACGCAATAAGCATGCAGAGACGAATTTCAATTCTATCTTTTTGATGACTAACACTGGGTCGAAAATTAAACATAGTGATAAACCATTAGGGATACTTGGCAGGAAGGCGAAACACAGCAGCGAATTTTTTATAATTCAGTTTTAATAACTTTATATATTCTTTATATAAATTCATATATTCCTTGTGTAATTTAGGTGAAAATTATTAACGTCGCACTTCGTTTCTTTATTGATAATGTGAGCAAAATAATTAAAAAAATCGGTACTTACGTATTAACGCCACCGAGGCTACAGATTTGGCGGTTTTTAAGTGCCGTCAAATTTGGCGGGTTTTGTACTTACGTATTAACGCCAATTTGGCGGTTTTTAAGTGGTGCCAATTGGGTGGTTTTTAAGTGGCGCCAATTTGGCGGTTTTTGTACTTACGTATTAACGCCAATTTGGCGGTTTTTTAAGTGCCGCCAACGCCACCGCAGCTACAGATTTGGCGGTTTTTAAGTGCCGCCAATTTGGCGGTTTTTGTACTTACGTATTAATGCCAATTTGGCGGATTTAAGTGTCGCCAATTTGGCGGGTTTTGTAAAGAAGATTGCTCTTTATTGACGCATTACCGCCAATCTGTAGCCTCGGTGGCGTTAATACGTAAGTATCAAAAAATCTATTTAAAGCAGAAGCGTTAACTACGAAAGAGAGAAAAAACAGTTCTTTACACTGTCAGCCGACCAACACGTACTTATTTTCAACCAGACAACATTTTTTTCTATAAAAGTGGATAATACATTACGCTACAAAAATCAAATTAATTTTAAGCAAAAATAAAACCTTTAATTTAACAAACAGATGACAACTTTTCTAAAGATACAATAATTCTATCCATGTTAAATTAGTTTAAACCACTCAAAAATATCAATTGCATCTTCTTTCTCTCTTTTCTTCTCGTCATTATTTCGTTTTATATTTCTTCTTTTTTTCTGCCCATTTGGTTGGGCAAATAATATAATCACGTTTTCTCAGCAGACTTTATTTTTATGAAGCAAGCCTAAACTTATTATAGCATAAAATCTAAACTAATTTTAAGCAGAAATGGAGGATTTATTTAGCATGCAGACGACAGTTTTTCCAAACACAGAATTATTCCTTTCATGTTAAATTAGCTAACCCCCGACGCAAAAATATTTATTACATTACTTTTTTATCTTCCTTGTATTTTCTTTTCTTGATCGTTTAGTCCAACGAGATGAGTTGTTTTTCTCTACACGAACTATAGGAAGTTTCCCTCCAACAAAACAACAACCTCGTTCCATCATCCTAATTGCTCCTGGATGTCTATATAAGGCTCTGCCCTCCTGCTTTGTGTAGACGAGATCAAATTGCCTGGGAAGTTGAGCAGGTGGTCTCTTTGTTTGAAGATTACGGGAAAGCAGTCTTATTTTTATGGGGGAGCTCTCCTCTGAGGTGAGATATTCTCAGCAGTCCAATTAACTTCTCCTCACAGAGGGTAACGAGCTGGATTTCATTATCTTTTAAAAGAGTTTTAAGAGCATGACACTTATAATAGCACGCAGAGTTTACGTTGTGTTTGCCAAATAATAAACAGGGAGGAAAGAAGGTTGACTTAGCTGAAGATTAAACGCCTAGGCGTGCTTTAGAAAGTCAAAAATAACTGTTTTCGCTATTTTTTCTTTCATTCAGTTGCACCACACTTTAAAAAGAAAGTAAGGACTGAAAGTTTTTATAGGAAGATCATAGACTTCTTTAAAAGCTGTTTAGATGGATGAAAATTTTCGGTTTTCTCTTTTTTTTTCCTTTTTATATTTATTTGTTTTTTTCTATTACTCGTTAAGTTATACTTTTTAGTCAAAAATGTCACTTATTTTAGTTTATTAGTTTTAGCTTAATTTAGCAATTTCAATATATTTAGGCTAATTTCATAGGAACATTTATCAGCAACCGCTTACTTTAGTGTCTGCATTCAAAACTATATTCTTTAGATTGCTTATGCGACTTATTTTTATGTCATTTTTGTGAATCAAAGTGGTTATAATGTCATTAAGTTTATTAAGTGAATTGCAAATATATAAATAAAGAAGGACTTCATTCAAATCAAAAACTGCTTGCAAAGAATCACAGTGATTCTAGGGACGGGGTTATGGAGTGGTGTTCTGTTGTTTGCCATACTTAAATTACTTACTGTGTACGCATCCATTTTTACTTTCTCGTCTACGAAGTATACAAAGAGAAAGTATTGAAATCGTCAAAAAATTCGAACTCGAGTTTTTGACGAATCTCCACGTTTTAGACCTCCATGAGTCTGAAAAACACAATTTTGGTATTATGTCTGTCTGTCTGTCTGCCTGTGAACACGATAACTCGAAAACTATTAGAGCTACGGGGATGAAATCTGGTATGTGGTCTTTAAACATAATTTGTAGGTTTCTATCAACTTTCGGACAAAATTCGTCAACGGGAAGTCTGTCTGTATGTTCGAGGTCATGCGAACGCTATAACTCAAAAACCTGAAAAGCCAGATGGATAAAATTTGGTACACAGTTTTATCGTCATGAATGTAGTTCCGTATATAAGTTTGGGCCAAATCCGTCAACGGGCTGATTGTCTGTCGATCTGTATAATAGCATACTTGTTCAACTCCAAGCGCATGCGTAAATGCCTGTGCAAAGAAGGGATACTCCGAAAACTTGGCAGTTTGCCAAAAACCAATTCTGGCGGCGAGATTTTGTAAAGAAGCAAACATTTAGGGCGTCTCGTTTTACTTGCGTATTGGAAGCAATGTCTGCGCATGCGCAAGCTATTCAACGAGCAAGCTATTCTCCTGTTTTCTTCTCCTCACGCGGAACTTGCATTGCTCGAGTTTGAAAAAAAAAATATTGCGAAGTTTTAATACATACGTATCTTTTTGAATATGATTCTTCACCTCAATATTTTACTATCACTATAATCAACAATGAAAAACCTTCTGATAGTCATTGCATTCTGGGTTACAGTTGTTTCGAACTTTTTATCAAAGCATGGGAAGGGAAATGACAAATGTTTGAAAAGTATACGAGAAAGTTTAGGGGAGGCCGCTCCCGCTGGTTTTCTGTCGCATTTCTTTTTACGATGGGCTCTATATGAGAGATGGGCCCTATACTCTCTATTACTCTGAAGTATTTTATATTTTTTATGTTTGTAATTTGTATGCTTCGACCTTTAGTAACGTAAGCACAGGTTGTTTCAAAAATCAAGAATAGTTTTAAAAATAAATATCTCGCAAAAAGAAAGAAGGTAGAAAGATGCCATTTGCACTGAAATGATGGAAATGAAATCGGATATTCTTTTACGAAACGAGAATCTATTAGTCCCAAATATTACATATTGTGACAAAATCGTCTTGTGGGTGTACGTGAATGCAATCCAATAAGCAGGATTTTTAAAAATAAAGCTCTTTATTTTACAAATATTCTAGGAAAAGAAACGTAGCACAAGTATTAAAACAGTGCTAGTAAAAATTCACAACAGAGATTACCAATAAATCTCAACACAGCGCTCAAAGGTTTCTTATTAGCTCACCAGCTTGCTTGCTGATCAAAATCCAACTGACTGATCTTGGCTTGAGAGCTTGCTTTTATACTTTTTCAACAGGAAGTGACGTAATCTCCAGAAAGTTCCTGAAACCGGTAGAAATAGGTTGAACGTTAGAGGTCCTTCTAGAAAATTCCTTCTGTAGCCAAAGTCGCCAAATTTGTCGCCAAGTTTAGCATCTCAGGGAAACGACTTTATAGCTTTGTAACAATATTTAATCATTAGAAAGTTCTGCAGTTTGTGCAGCGAAGCACTGCTTAGGATAAAAAAATTTGTGAGAGTAACAGCTTACATATGTTCATTGTGTCGTCCTACAATCAAAAGTTTAGCTGTTACGTAAGAAACCACAATTTTTGCAAAATTAAGCACCATTTCGAATGGCATGAAAGAATATGAGCAGTGGCAATGTTACTTAAACCTCTGACTGCTAATTTTTTTAAAATCACTATTTAGATGCAACTTTTGCAAACGTGTTGAGCTAAGCGAGTTGTTATTTATATGCAAAGCTTTATTACTATACTGTGATCCAACGCTATAAAAATACTAAGCAAGCACATTAGCCTGTGAAAATAGCAGGATTCAGCAGAAAATAGACTCGCTTCCAACCAGCGGAAATCACGAGACACGCAGTCAGAGAGTTAATTCTACAAAACAACCAAGTTTTACATCTGAAAGCTAATTAGTGTGCCACATTTAACGTGCACCACGAAGCAGGAATTGTCTCTATTATCGAGGGTCATGAAATTTCTTGTTCCTACAGATAAACGCTTTTTGATGGTACTATAAAATACTGTTTTAATGATACTGTATTGAATGATAATACAATCTTCCTGCCTTCGCGTGTCAACTTTACACCCTTTACGTAAGCTGGATCGGTGTGGGAAATAAAAGAAAATCGACGGGAGGCTGTCTCTACGAAACGGCGGCTGGGATTGAGGAGCGTAGACTTATTTACCGTACTCAACTGTGACTTGATGTGACTAAAGTAGCTGTATGTGACTATTAACTCTATAGTCTATAGTGACTATTAGTCTAGTTTGACTCTATCTATGTAAAATTATTCGTGACTTTTACCAACTTTGCAACTCTACTGTGACTAAAACGCAATTACAAATTCTAAAATTATTTTTGCAAACTTCGATGTCCACCTTTCTCTGTTAAATGAAACTAAAACCAACTCTCTGTGTTATTATTTGGTTGCGGAGCTATAAGCGTTCAACTTTAGCACAAAATTCGGCGTACTTATAACAATTCTTAAGTAATATTTCGCGCGATCGATGAATGAATTGCCTTAGTCTGCGTGCGCGCGCATCGGTCGCTGTGACGTCATCGAAATGTTTCGCAATGATTTTCACCGAATTTGCAGCTCGACTGTGGCTAAACCGTAATTCCAAATTCTAAAATTCTTTTTGAAATCTTTAATGTCCACCTTTCTCTGTTAAATGAAACTAAAACCATCTCTCTGTGTTATTAT
>BGPR01024308.1:0-23368 GCA_013235015.1 Araneus ventricosus | reverse complement strand
ACTTAGTATTTAACTATTTGGTTTTCTTTAAATACAAATTCACTGAAAAGGTATTTTATCTGAAAATACATATTTAAACCCTACATATTCGGTTCAAAGCCCTAAATATTCCCTAAAGGATAAATATTCTGAAAATAAACTTTATTTTCTTTTAAATGCGCAAATGCACTGAAATTTGATATTATGCCGTTGTCATTAAGCTGCGCAATGCATATCACAGTGAAAAGGAACAGATATCCGATTAAAAAGATGGCTATTTTAGGAAAGAATTCGTGGCTTTTCGCTTTCAGGAAATGTTTACTGTCTTGGAGATTCAAGGAGGAAAAATATGTTTATAAAAATATCCAGGAACATTCTTCAATATGCAGCATGCTTTATACATTATCCATTATTTATTTTGTCCTATCTGGGTGGAATCTTAAATTTTCGGAACCCTTCACGCATTTTGCTAGAATCTCTAACCATGTTTCATCAACACTCCGTAAGCGCTAGTTCAAAACATAATGACCGAAGTCTGTATCGTCATAAGAATTTTATATTTTTTTTCGATAACGAGCAATACGTAACTGAACGAAGCACATCAGATTCGAGTATTCCCTAATGTTTCGTTTCCTTAATACAAACATTTTTTAAGGATATTTTTGTGAGTTGCATTTTGTAAAGAATAATTCAGAGAGAAGCATTAATGTTTTAGGTCTGGCATCATCTGCCTTATTTTATCAGCTTTACAAAGCTTTCTATAATGTATTGAAAATCAAAATGAAGGAAAAGAAAGGCCGTATGCATGTGAAACCACACTATATAAAACACAAAATATATTTTCACTCCACAATTTCATTTAGTTAGTAAAAATGCACGTTGTCTCTCAAATATTCCTAAAAAGTGTAATTTTCTCTCGGAATGATGTTTGAAATTTAAAAATAAATAAATAAATTTAAAGAAAGTATTTCGTGAGTCGAATTGAACAATAGTAATTAAACGGTGTATTTAAAATGTTTAAAATCTGAAAGGATATTATAAGTCTTTATGACAGAGGCCATATGATCGTTTAGACACTACCTTATATTTCTACTTCCTGGTTAGTTGTATGCAGTAAATGCCGGTAAAATTGTTGTTCTTCCCAAAATCTCTATATATCTATTTTTCTCATTAGATGGCAAATACCGTCCATTTTTGAGTTGTAGTGGGAGTTTAAAACTTTATATTAATCTAAATATTTGAAATTGTGCAAACAATTTTATTTGGTAATACTTGGACTTGAATCTTCTATATAATGTGGATAAGAATAATCTTCAATTCAAGCTTTTATTGGTATAATTACTTACTCTGTAAATAAGGCACGTTGTATATAATGATAGCACTGGCATAAACTGTACAATGATTTATAGGCAATGTATAACTTATCTAATGTAGGTCTTAAATAATGTGGTTCTATTCTGAACGAGATCAAGTACCATAAATTGGCTTAAGATAATTTGGGGCTTAAAAAGCTGGCTTTGCATACTTTACAAGTTTTCAAATCTGTAACAAAAAAATAAGTAAGGAAACATCTTGTTTCATATATTTTACAATAATCTATCAAGGAAATTCAGTCAAGAATTATTTTCATTTATGATTAACTTATACCCAATTTACATGCTTTATTTCTTTATGAAAGTAATTCTTTGGGGTTCTTAATATAATGTTTGATCAAATATGTGATAGAGAAAATTTATATTATTTTTCGAGAAAGTTTAATGTGCAAAACAATATGCGTTGAGATATTTTACGAAGTTTATTTTCTAAAACATGCTTCTAATTGATTCTATCAACTGTTTCTCGACGTCAGTATACTCATTCGAAGGATTAAGACTGTTTTAAAGGTCGACGGGAAAAACAAATAATTCATTTGAAAATGAGATGCAATAAATCAAAACAAAATATTAATAATTAATAGCACGTTATGATAATAGAAGTAATTCTAATTAATAAGAAATAGTATGTTACGGAAATATATGTCACATAGTGTTAAAGTTGCTATAATTAATAAATGCAACAAGTAAAGCTAATGTTAATTAATGATAATATATGCTAATAATAAAAATGCTAACAATAAATTAATGGTTATAAAAATTTCATGATAAAATCACCAATAATTATATATAAAAGAGCAATTTCTTATGAGTATGTATGCTCGTGTTTTGTTCTTTATGCACAATAAGACCATTTGACTTACCGGAACCAAATTTGGCACAGTGATGGATTCGTGCAGGATGGATCTAACGCCATAAGTTCTTTTTAAAAATTCGAATTAGATTTTTATTTATTGAATTTTAAGTGGTAAATTCAGGCATATTTGGCCTATTTTCTTTTTTCTCCATTAGTATTCAAATACGAGAAGAAAAGTTATGTTTCCGTTGTTTAATTTATCAGTTCTTGCATTTATTTCATTTTTTATCTCTTTCTCTTTATATATTATTCTTTTTGAGCCGTATTAAGAGAAGTTGGTTTTGGCATTTTAGCCCTCATTTTTATTTTATTTTTTAAAAATTTATTTCTCGTCATATATTATTCTTTTTGAGCCGTATTAAAGGAAGTTTGTTGTATTTTTTATTCGTTTATTTTTTTCTTCTTTTTACTTTTTTTTACAAGAGGAAATACTATGCTACCGTGTTTTAATTTATAATAATCAGAAAAAATCGTTTTCTGGCATTTTTTCTCTCTCTCTCTCCCTTCTTTTTGTCTTTTGACATTTTATATTGCAGCACATAACGTTATTAAGATTTTACTTCTCTAAAGATTTGTTTGTAGTTTAAATTTTTAATCAACAACGGCGGGAAAATTCTGTGTAGTATAAATTGTTCATTTTAAAGTTACGATAATTATTACACGATACATTGTTTAAAAGTTTAAAATAAATTTTCTTTTTCTAAACTTCTACCGTTTTCATTCAAACCGTTTGTTATAATGTAATAAAAAGCTGTAATTGAAAGTTTTTATACAACAAGAAAGGATTCAAATGAAATTTACGTTTGTTGGGGAAAGTTAGCGATAATATTCGTGGGAAAAAACAGAAAAACTGGAGGCGGGCATATGAAAAAATATGGATCCCGAGCAACGCCGGGTTGTCTGCTAATAATTAATAAATGTAATAGCGAAATATTTTTGGTGAACAAAATTATGAAGAAAGAATTTTTTTAAAGAAGCTTAGTTCTATTTTAGCAACCAATCTAAAAAATTCAATTAATTCTATCTACAATTTGAAGCTTTGAAAAAAGGCTTTTACAGAAAATGAGCATTTAAATATATACAAAACAGATTATTCATTCTTTTAAAAGGTTTCTCAGTCTTTCAGTAAGGTCAGTATCTATTTCTGCCACTCACCTGGTAAATACTTGGCCTTGATGAGCGTCACTTCTAGGCGGTTGGCCTCGGAATTGTAGAGCAATGAGAACCACAGGCGGCCGTGCAAACAAGGAGGATTATGAGACTCTTCTTCGTCGGAATCTCTGCAGGAAAAAATTCCAAGATGAATCGCAAACGTTCCAATTCATGGTATAATGTTCAGAATTTTTAATGTACTTATTTAAATAGTGCTCATAATAAAACTGATTGAATTGTTTTTGGAACAATTAGTATGCTTTTAACATTTATAATCTATGGTTATTTAAAAATTTCAGAAGGATTCAATCGTTAAAAGGTATAAATCTTTTAAATGAAAAAGTACCACATTCCTTATTATAGTCATCATCTTGAGTTTGCTATGATTGGTAAATTCAACAAAAATTCGTTTTCCTTTTATTTTGTTTCACAGAGATAGAGTCCAGCTTGAAGTTCTTTGTAGAGTCATAATGATGGAGTCTTATAAATAATTTCCTTCTCAAGAACCAAACTTCCATAATGAGGAAGGATTTTTCTTCATTATTTGTATTATCGTTTTCATTATTATTCTCTTGTATTATTTATTCGGAGATGATGTGTAGGAATAAAGTCATAATCTCTAATTCATGATACACTGTAATAACTGGTTCACTGAATGTACTCTATTTTATTCGTTCAACTGAATATTGGGAAGTTCCTCATAACTTAACCTATTTAAAATACGCCGCGAGTTCAAATTCTCTGTAACCACCTATAAATTCTATCGAATTTGTAATTTATTTATTCATTTAAAGAAATGCTCACTACAAAGAAAACTCCATTTAAAGAGTGCTATAAACAGCAAACACACAAAGAACAAAAGCCATAACGAGTAAAGAAAAAAAACTGAGCTAGAAAATAAAAAGTTGAGCACAGAGAATACACAAAATCATAAAAATTTAGCAAACGCATATATAATTATAAACGAAAACATAATCACAAAAACATTAAAACACACTATAATTCTAAAAGTTGTGTTTTTTTAAAAATTAGAAGACAATTTCCAAAAGGCAAGAGTTAAAAAGTCAAAACAAGCAATCACCGTATCCTCTAAAAACACACCACAAGTTTAAAAGTTTAAAGACGAAAATACACACTTCAGATAAAAATTAAATTGCAACACTTAAGACAAAATAAATTGCAACACGGCGGCAAAAAAAGAGTACAAAAATTAAAACCAATAAAAAACATTAAAAAAATGGTCGAATACATAAGAACACGGAAAATCAAAAAGCATAAAAATCTAAAAAGTTGAAAAAAGGCAAAATAAAATACATCATGTATTTAAAATATGCAAACATTTCAATTTAAAAGCGCCAAGAGACATATTAAAAATGTCAAGTTCATGAGAGAACTTGTTAAAAATTTCATAAAATTTATATAGCGAGAACCTGTTAATAGAATTAAATTTTAAATATACATTTGGAAAGGAACTTTGGTTTCTTAAAAATCTGGCGGCACAGCGAAATATATAGAGTAATAAATGGGTGTGCAAGATTTGAAATAGGAGTTAAAATTAAATTTAAATGGCGGTAAGTGAATGAGTTACCTTGCTAATTTAATACAGAATTTCCTTACCAATAAAATGTGTTTTACTTATAATATTTTCTATTTCCTGATATGAACATATTCTTCATTTTGTATTCTTTGATGAAATGTTTCGACCATATTATTTCGAATACAAAAAATATCTACCGAACTAGTTAGCTTCAGCATTCTAAACTGGTTCTGGCCAAGTCTGGCTCTTGCGCCATAAAACCAACACTCACTCACTCTAAACTGGTTCAAAGATAATAACACAAATGCTTTAATTTTTCTCAATTAAAAGTATTCCAAATGAAAAAAATTAAAATTTGTTGAATCAAAATTCGGAAAAATGTCACCACGATTTTCTGACCCGTTCAGTTGTTGCTGATATAAAATTAAACAAAGGCAATGTAAAAAATTATAATATTTTTCTTTCTCTGAAGAAAAATATCTAGAAGTCCCTATTCGATCGTATGGCGAGAGATGTTAATAAACCCAATAGACACAATACTTTATGTACGAAGAAAGAAAAACAGTAGTCAAATGCAACTGCTTACCTTTCAGCATCGAGGGTTCCGAGAACAGCTGTCGTCTGACAGTGAGGCGTGGCAACAGTGTGCCACCGGGTGAGGGCCGGGCGGGGCTGCACACACTCCGAGGTCAGCTTCAGGAGGCTGGTCGGATCCAGAGAGGAAGAGGGGCCCAGTGGTCGACGAAATTGCTTGCCTATCGGGGTCTGACTGTCCGAAATGTCGTCAGAAGTTGATGATGAAAAACTGGAAATCCTAGGAAAGAAAGGCGTTTTCTCTGTAAGTTTATTTAAAGAATGAAATTCACAATCTTTGACATTGTGTATAGTTCGGTCGATTCGAGAAACTGCACTTAATATGTGAGTTACTTAAAATGAAAATTGTTCGAAAGACCTCTCTGCTTTATTTGCATTCAGTTCATCATTATATTACAGATTATGAAAAGATACAGTTAAAAGCTCAGAAATGTACTGAAAAATAAAGCTTATAAATACTGCCAGCAATCAAGTTTAGTTTAGGTAGATAAGCGTCCCCTTTTAAAAATACACTAAGGATAATCTAAAATGGACTTCGCTAATTTGAATAGTGGTCTCATGATAAGGGCGACATTTGAGCCAAAACTTCCACAGCACGCCATCAGAGTGCCTACTCAGCAGTTAAATATAATGATAATCAGATCACTTCTTTGAAATCGTGGCAGTTGATTTGTTGAAAAAAGTTTGAGACTACTAAGGCAAGTCAAATAGCCTACGTGTATGCACACAGACACACATACGCATTCATAAAACTCTCAACGCCTGATGCAAACTCCCTACCGTTCCTACCATACTCCACATTCCCATAATATCGATATTACTCTGGATATCATTTATTTGTATATTGACCGTTTAGTCTTTGAAACTGTCAAAGCAGGCATATCCACTTCAAATGGAGTGGCAGATTTTACGAATATTGGTGTTGCAAATATCAAACAAGGAGCAAATACCTTCTTTCTACGCGATTAACTGACTTTTAAAGGAAAACTAATCAGCAATGGCGTTATTTGCCGAAGATCAGCAATGATTCTGAACATTAAGTCAGACATATAATATTAAGATTACCCAGTCCTGGCCTAGGCTGTGCGGTACAAATGAGTAACATTTTACACCTGGTTGAACAATTTTTTGTTTAACAATTTTCAAAGACGGGAAACAAAAGTTTCACTGGGCGACAGTAACTCTCATTCTTTAATTAAGAGTTCATGAAGAAGTCCTCGCAATGAGACACGACTATCCATATTTTTTATTATGCCTTTTAAGCTCATTGATTGCCACCCACTAGGCCAGTTACTTTTATATGAGGTACAAATTTAGCACTATTTAATTAAGTAGAGTATAGATGAGGCATTTTTTAAGACTTCTATATGGTTAAGTCAGACTATTACCAGTGTATTTTCCTACAGCTCATATTCCTTCAATCAGTTTCATAGAGGTCATTAGAGACATGCAGTAAAATTTAATCCTACGCAACATTTTGATTATTGTATATTAAAGCCTAACATTTCTAACTATATCAGATCCAAAAATAATTCTAGATTTAAAAACCAGTGTTATATAATCAGAAACTGTTTCCAAACCAAACGTGTTTTAGAAATGTTTACTTCAGTATTCAATTCTTTTCCGATAACACTGCAGACCGATTCAAAATTTTCAAAAGAATACCTACACAATGCAAAGCATTTTCTCTGTCACATGTCTCATTTCATCGGTGGTTTGCACAATTGCTGAAACAAAGTTAGTTTCGAAGACAATTCTTCAGATCCCAAACTTTCAATCGCATCGAGCACAATCAAAAATTGATTCAAATTTAAATCTTATTTTGGGATAACAAAGGAGCGATTACACGCGATTGTCATTCCTATACCGCCGGCAATTCATTAGATAGAAAATGCTAATAGCTTTCAACTTGGTAGCATTTGATTTCCATTATTAAGGAAATTGTTCCTGTCTACGACAATGCATCGAAGAGTCTGTCTAATAGGGTGATGTTTGGTCGCAATTAACAATTGAAATACTAGATTAAATTCTGAATGAACCGTCATCTTTGTATCAAAATAGGCTTTAACAAATTAGGATATATTAACAAAATATCAAAATAGGATTAAAATTCATGTACTGTTGAAAATAATTACAAGTTCAAAGCACTGCTTTATAGATAAACGTTCTGTTTTGAAGTTGCATGAGGGCTATTTTGGTACGGACCTAATAATTTCAAACCAGACATTTGACATCGACAGATTATTGTGTAGCTCGCTTTCATGATAAATCTTTGCTGGAATCGCATTTCAAATCCACAACCCTTGACACTTTAAACATATAATAAGGCGCTAAGGTACTGCTATAGTGAACATGGTGAAAAATATATATTGAGGAAGAAATAACGAATATAGAACGGTGGTACCAATTTATGCAATCAGACTTAAAACAGATAAATCCATCAAAAATTTTCGAAAGAAAATAAAATTAGGCATGAAATTCTCTCGTTCCTAACCTGATATTTAATAATATTTATTCACTGCTTGAAAAATTAAAGCATCATCCTGTTTTCAGACATTATTCTAATCTGACGTATAACATCTAATTAAAATTCCTGAAGTTGCATGTATTTCTTCCAAGGCATTGAAAAAATGACGTTTCATATGCAAAACCGCATCGATGACGTAAAATAGTTAATTCTCAAAATTCAAGAAAACCGTCGGTAGGCAAAAAATCCCAAATTATTTTCTTTGTGCTGAGCAACATTAGGAAAATCGGAATACATTTTGTAGAATTATTTAGAATAATGTCTCAACTTCATGATTTATCAAAATTAAAAGATTGGCGAAAAATTCATCAACTGGAAAGGGATGCATTACAAATAGAAGTGCCAAATTTCTTGGGTGCGTGTAAAAGTGTAATTTGTCGACTTTGGAATTTGTCGATTCTGAACTACAGGAGATAATCATAGAAAATCAATCCAGGAGTTTCCACCTTAAACGACCTAAGACTGCTATCTGTCTATAACAGCCCGTAGGAACAGAATAGGTTATGCCACCCAGCTGCAAAGGGAGCTTTTCTGGGATATAGGATCAGGTGCATCGACAGAAACTGATTGCAATCAGCAGCATGTTTTGTATTAAATTTGTTTTTGTAATGTTTTGCATATTGTAAACATTAAAAGTAAAACATTGTAGTGTAAAGAATAACCGGTTGGACGAGGGCCGTTGTTGGGGTAGCACAGAAAATGAAAAGAAGCCATATTACCACAAGATGCTCTACAATATTTATACGAAATATTTACGATGTTGTGTGGTATTCAGAATCATTGAGATATCGCAAAATATCTTTAGGGTGGCATCTAATACGGTGTCATCAAGTTTTCCTCTCTGACAGCCAAGATTATGTTTGAAGGCAAATAATAGACTTCTCTTCATAAGGAGGGAATGAATCATAAGAAAGAAACCCAATTTTGAGCGCAAAAAGTCACAGAATCGATGCCGTGTATTATTAGAGATTATGTCGGGCGGGAGTAAGGGAAGATGGAGTAAAGACCTGTATACACCTGGCGGTGTTAAAACTGTTCTTTGACTTTGGTTTTTCTTAAATTAAAAGTTAGCTTCTGGTAATGATTATTAAAATATTTCAATTCTATAATTTAAATTCAAACTATTCACTGTTAGCTACACGGTTATTTAAAAAAAGATAGATTATATGTTAAACTCATTAAATAGATGCATGTTAAGTGTTTTAAATCCACTTTTTATTAAAAGAAAAATAAGTCCTTTTTCGGTTTTCATTAACTCGGTACTGGAAACATTATCTATATTAGATTCAAAAATGAGATAAAAATGGTCGTGAAGATGCATTTTTTGTTGTCAAGTGGATAGATTTTTTTCAAAAGAATTTTTTAATGGCAAATACCAAAAATAGAAATAAAATAAATGTCATTGAAGGCTGGCCATAGGTGTATAAACGCAGATAATTGCAGAATTTATGAATACAAATCAAGATATCAAAACTAAAGAATGAATGAGAATACAATAAAAATAAAAGAAGACGCTCCACTCTTTTGTATATTGCTTGTTCTACTTGAATTTGAACATGCATTAGGAAAAAAATATTATTCGAAAAATTTTGCATTTGACAAAAATTTCGAATAAAATGATTCATTAAAGACAGTTGTGAAGAAAGCAGAATTCGCTGTCGAGTTAAAAATGTACCACTTAAAAATATTTAAGATGTTTCGTTTGGTAAAATTAAAATACATATTAATGGTAAAATATTTAGCAAGATACATGTTAAATATTTACCAACTATTTCTGTAATATTTCAACGAAAAGTTTAGAAAACCTACTAAAGTATTTAAAATTTTGCTTTCTATTTGAAACAAAGAAACTAGAATCAAATTGTATCTTTTAGCATATTTTTTAGAACTTAATTCGATTTACACTTGATAGAGACGGCAGTTGAAAATTTCACATGAATATGGTAACTGAAAATTATTTAGAAACGTTTGATTCTCTTATAAATTCAAATTTATTTTAAGAAATATCTCGACTTTCATATGCCAAAGGCAAATCGAATTCAATCTTAAGTAAAATGGTATTGAATCAAATATACTCTGTAGTGAAAGTTAATTAATCTTTTTAGAAAGTGTATCAGATTTTTCAATGCAGAATAAAAATGCACCAAGTAAGATGCAAAAAAAACATCTAAATAAAAATTCAAGTCTTTAAGAAAAAACCAAAAGTAATACTGAATATTTGCAAAAATATGTAAAATTTAATGAATTAAATAAGATTCTACAAAGAAATCTCTCTCTCCATTTTTATTTTAAAACTCCTTTTAAATTAAGAAATGTTTTCATTCACTAATACTGAAATCGATTTTTATTTGATTTAATGAAACTAAATATTTCCATACATCAATTTAAAAATAGTTTTCTTAATTGAATTATATATACATATTTACTTAAGCATGTATTTTTTAAAATCTGAAATTAAAAACTGATAAAGAGAATCAAGTATCAATTTGTAGAATTTGAAAGCAGTAAAGCTGTATTCTGCATTATCCAAAACCTTCCTGAAATTTAATTTTCATTGAATCATCCGAATTTTACCAAGTTTCCTAGGAAAGGAAACCAAGTTACCTTTACTTACCAAGTTCCCTTTCCTTTTCTGAATTTTACCTAAATTACGCTAATAAAGTTGTAGCAGAAAAGAATTAAGATTTTGTTTTTGTCTCGCACAAAATCATCTTGAGAAACAGTTAATTAACTCTGCTTTGAGACACCCAACATTCTCCTTCACTTTACATAATTATCAATTAAAATGTCCAGACATTAACAGCATTCTACTGGTGCAAGCTTCAGACGTTGCTGTATGAAAATGTCTGCATTGTTTCGCATCGTTATCTTCAGGTTACAGAATCAATATGTCAAATAACCAGATGGCTGACTCTTCTGTAACTAATGGACTCTGACTCCGATATGTATCATGGGAAATTTATCTACTTATTAGACAAGGCACTCTGGAGACCGTTTCATAATAAGCTGAAAGGAGGTTGAATTTGCAAGCTATATAATACGTCTGTAATTAGGAGTAATAACTTCGAAGGATTTATTTCTAGGTTTCAGTTCAATCAACCCTTTTGTTGAAGAGGATTGTAAACAAATTGTTTGTAAAACTGCGGTTGCATTAAAATTTAACAAAATTTCAGGTACCCAATTACAATAAAATAAACCCAATTTATCTTGACATTAGAATAATGAAAAACCAGAAAAAAAATTATAGAATTTACTGAAGTTGAGAAGATAAAGAATGTCTCTTTTCTAAAAGTAGTATTTTTATTTAACAGTGCATTAATACTAATACTACTCTTTTAGAAACCTGATTTGAAATAATTTTATTAAACATTTTAAAGCTAATTGCTTCATAAAATAATCTTTAAATCATAAGGATTTCTAGCTTAGCAGATTACTGAATACATAGCTGGAATATTTAAGAAAATTATAAATTAATAATGTTGAAGCTAACCGATATTTTTAATATAGATGTTATGTGATTGGTATAAGAATAGACTACTAATTCTCTCATATATAACGTTTTAACCCATTAAAGACGGTTCAGTATGTTACAGGCTTTCAGATGCTTTCACTTAAGAATTGCGAAATCTAGTCTCGAGATCTTCGCTAGTTTTGAGAGGAGGTAGGAATACAATGATGAACGCTGTTGTTGGACTTATTACCTTCTATTCCCCTTACCACACTGCTTACATTGAAACTATAGAGGGTTTCGCGACATTTATTAAAAAAAGGGGAATTCTATGCTTTAAAACCACAAGGCAATTAATCAAAGTAGCGGCAGATTTATTGGCTAAAACACTATCCATAACCTAATTCATATCTAACGTTTCCGGGAAGTTTCCACATTAAAATGGGTTTGAGAGCAATCTTAATCCATGTTAATCTAGTTAAGTGTGAATTTAGTTCCAATCCAAGTAAAAATTACTCTTGATTTTATAGCGTAAAATTAATTTTTATAACACTGGGCAAGATGGAATTTCTATAGAATTAAAACAGATTGTATATGAATGCGGCATTTTGAGCATGAGTATCAGTAAAAACATTTTTAGTCTTTTACTGTTCGATCCCATTGCATTTTTTAATGTAAAGGAATGTAGATAATATACAGTAAGATTTCATTTCTGCAATATTAAATTATAAGTAAGATATATTTTTCGAATACCCAAAATCGAAACAGAAGACATGAACTGAAAATTACTTTCAAATATGGAAATAAATAAATAAATAATCGAAAAGCTTTATGCCAAAACTAAAAGAAATGAAAAGACAGCGAAGATAAAAATTAATCCAAACCCAAGGATAACAGTTTTATTTCATAAATATTTAAGCACGTTCAAAAAAATAAAGCAGAATAATTCCCATTTTATATCCATGAGATTTAATTCTTCCATTTATTTTTTTCTGTGTTGCGGACTGAAGTCTTTTCAGCCTCATTTTTTGAATCGATATTTTCGGAAGCACACTCAAACTCGCGTTCACTGCGTTAATGATACCTAAAATGCTCATTTTATGAAGCTCAGCAAGCAATTGCGAATTAAAAGTGAATGAATAAATCCATGTACTTTCTTGACTGTTCTTTACATGATTTAAATAAACTCTTAGTTTTATTTTATATTCAGTTCGTCTGATAAAGAGAGTCCTCCCCTTTCTGAAAAGAAACAGATGAATCTTTTTCGGTTTGATGTATTTCGTTTGTTTGAAATTTTTTGTGCTAAGAAGCCTTTCACCTTTTTATGCGCAGCAACGTTTCTTGGGATAATAATTTTAGTATAGTGTAAATATTTTTTCTGCTTTATGTTATTACTTAAATGCTGTGGTATTTATTTTTGATACGTTATTTTTTCAAAATAATGTCTTTTTTATATAAGATGGAATCGGCTGATAAAAACGCTGAAACTCACAAAATGTTTTTATAAAATTTTAGGCTTTCAAAAGCTTAAAATGTGTAAATTCTCATCCTAATATTACGATAAATCTTTTACATTTTTAGAGCTTACAAACGAATGTTATACTTTACACAAATACAAAAAACAAACAAGGAAAAAATAAACATAACATTTAATTATTACACAAAACCAGGTATTATCCACTCTAATTTATATTTGAATTCATCATAAGAAAGCAACGAACTTTTGAAGGAAAAATATGGAAATACGAGTTTCAGTTACTTAAAAAATCATAGGAAAACTCACTTTTCCTATGTAAGTTCAAAATGTTTTTAAATGGGTTTCGAAAGTAGAATACAATATGCTAAAAACAAAGTTTATGAAAAACTAGCAAAAATAGATAAAACGTGTAAAATGAATTTTAAAAAAAATAAAATAGCACTGAAATCCAGCATATATTCCTTGTCAACTTTTCCTTTATAAAGCGTCTCTAATATCGTAGAAGTAGGTTGTTTACTCTTCCAAAATGTACAAAAATGATATTTACGATGGATGATATGTTAAATTCTATTATAAGAATATAAGGGAGAGATGGAAATTTGGAAAATAAATTCTCGGGAGTTAAATTTAGATTTTATAAGTCAACCTGCCATGTACGCTGTCGGAGTCAAATTTCGTCCAATTGGTTTGATATTAAAGCTTGAAGAGAGGATGTCAGTTTAGATGTTGTCTTCGTCGTCCGACAGCGGTTTAAAATTACGAGGTGCGTTCCTCAATACCTCATTTTTGTTATTTCAAAAACGCAAGTTTACCAAATCAATTTATCCCAAACCTTCCAGAAAGTCCGCTTAAGAAACTGTATAATTTAAGAATAGCAGAACCTATAGATTGACAGAAATACAGGACTCAGTATCTCTAGCATATTTTCCCAGGCCATCCAGCCCTTCGGAAAATAGACGAAAAAAGATGTAATTATTTTCTTCGAGCAGATATCTTCCCTCAAATACCTCCATTAGTTCCTGCTCAACAACGAAACTACATTAGCTGCGTGCAATAGGTTCAGTTTTGGATTACGTCGCTGAATGCACCCCAACAATGTTTTGGCATTATGAGTAAGCTGGAGATCTCTTACAACCATTGCTGAAATTGTATCAAACACTATTGCGAGACAAATGATGCAATATATATACATATAATCCGATTTATTCTCAACAACAGAAATCTGGTCCAAAAGACCACATCCTAAGACTTCGCCTCTTCTGTAAACACAATATCCTCTCTCCGTCATAAAACATTTTCATCTGTTGAGTATTCTTCAGCCAATTAGCCCCAAATATTTCTTTCCAGGAATTTGAATGATTCCTGAACTTTGCTTCAACCTCCATCGACTCGAGAATCCTTCTTTAAATCGTTCGCTTCAAAGAATACCGAACATTACAACTATTCTTAGAATCTTTTCCATAGTGAATTGTTTTCCAAATGACTTTCACCGAATCATTAGGCTTTAAAATATCATGAACGTTTAATCATGTACTTAGATTCTACTCTTCTGCTTTTTATTTGTTATTCTATATTTTTATTCACTTATTTATGTATGCGCAAATATTTTAGTATATCTATCGCACTTTATTATGTTTTGATGGTTTTTCGGTGCAACGTAAGTGTATTTAGTACATATTTTACTGTTTATATGTCAAAAATATTTTTATTATATTCTTTCAATATTCTGAAGAGCCATAAAATGTAAATTTGAAAAAAATAATAATAACGGAAATCTGGGACGGCCTTTTGGCAATCAGCTCATTAAGGTTAGTCCTTTTTTCTTTAAATCCATATACTGCTTAAAAATTATAGTGATATCGATTCATCTGCCACAAGATTTATTGGTTCTTTACTCTAAATATGGATGCAATAAGGTTTCGCACATTCTTAGAAAGATATAGACTGCAGTGGAAAAGGAAATTTCGTTGAGGTGTGCTGAACATCAGATGTTAGACTACAGCATGAATGATACCCTTATTTCTATATAGATTGAGTAGAATAGCTTTCGAAGACATTTTTTACGAATAATATTTAGATTGTTCTTTCATTTCTCGACTTCTTGAATTTATTCTAAGGAGAGATAACTAATATATTTACCAAAACTGGGAAAACAGTAGATAAGAATTAAGCAATCAGTTTTAAAATATATCGACTTCTGTATTATTTATATGGGCTTAATAAGTACAACTAGACATTCACCTACATTTTTAGTAGGGCATGCATAAATTTGGAGGCCTAGATTATGTCTAGACACGGCTTGAATAAAATAAAAGGGAATTTAAGAAGAGAACGACTTGAAGTTCAAACTTCCAAGGCTCATGGAATGATTTATTCACTAAACGAATAGAAAGCGCTTTTAGCAAAGTAAGTGGATTTTAATGCTTTGAATTTCAAGAGGTTTTCAAAATGCAAATAGAGAAGTTCTTTGCGTGATAGTAACATCCATCTTCGAACCGTAAATAAAAAGAGAACTGAAGTGTCTTTATTCAAGGAACTGAGTTCTCTTATTCTTAGCAAAGAAATTCTAATTTTTTAGGGATATATGTATGAAGATTATGTAGAAGTTGCGCCTTTTACATTTGATAGAATTTTTGAAATCTCATCGTTCAAAAACGATTCAATTTGAAATTCAATTCAGGTGGAATCTTTTTCGAAGTACAAGAATCAATCTAAAATTCCATTTCTGCAACGTAAGTTACAAAACTGTTTATATTTAGGAAATTGTATGAAGGGATGTTTCAAGAGTATATCCTTGTTATGCTAGATAAAATGAAAGCTTCTTCTAAAATCAAGAATAATAAAATCTGAGTGATCGAAAATTTTGTTGATTGTCTGTTTATAGTATTTTAGAGCTTCATTACAATGTAGTTGGTATTTCTATTATCAAACAATCTTATTTTCAAGTTGCATGCGTTAAAATAAAGTAAGATTAAAAATCTAACTTTAAGGAATACTGCTATGTCCCAAAATTAATTCTGTAATTATCTCTGTATTTTGAAATGTATTAATATCATTAGGTATACAAGAATGATCAAAACTATTTCCCAATTTAGAATAAACATTATGAATACAAAAATTATTGACACTAAAATTTATTATATTTTAAATGTTTGTAATTATAGATTTTAATTATTTTGACTATTAAATTTCACTCAAATTAATGACTGATCGCATCAACTTTTTTTTCCAAAGGAAGCTGTAAAATAATATTTTTTGGAAAAAATATTTTGTACTTGAAGATATAAATATCTGTAAAGAAAATATGCTTTGCATTATTACAGTAGAATATTGATTGCATTCATTGATAATGATAAATTACATTCTTCATCAATTGTTTGCCTAAATTACCTGACAAATTACATATTTATTTAAATAACTTTCTATAATCTATGAAAATTTGTAATCATATACGTATTTTAAAACTAACTTCAGAGAGTGCCTTCTTTCTCCTATATTTTTTTTTATCCACGTGAGTACAACTCAAATTCTTCGCAACAAATATCATTGACAAAAAATTATGTTTGATAATAATTATTTTTTAACTAGCATCACAATTTTACAAGGAAGGAAACATAAGAAAAGTACGTCAAAAGCAATTTACAGCTTATGATTTAATAAAAAGAAAAATTCCATATCAAAAAATAGAATATTTAATGATTTTAGCAAATGAACTTCTACCATTACTAAACTTTTTATTTATTGGTAAAGCATTTTGAATTCATACCGAGGATTGCTAGTATCCCTTATACATAAAACAACTACCGTAAGATCTGTTTAAAACGAACACTGTAAGAAACGGAATCCTGTCTGAAGCGGGAAAAAAAATTTGGTCCTGTCGAAAAATATAGGAAGATCCATAGTACATCCCCTCCTTAAAACGAAACCTGTCTAACGCTGAAACGAACATAATTTCAAAAAACAATTTACAATAATTCATTATTGGAACGCATGTTCCAACGGACAAAAACACACTCGTTTTCCATAAGTTCTTTTTCTTTCCCTTGGCAAAAAAAAAAAAAAAAATATTTCGCAGAACAAACCTTTTTTTTTCAAATAATGCTGTGTATATCACACATTTTGAATGCATTGACACATCGCTGTCGTTTAGCTTTTTAGCCATTCAGTTTTAAGCGCTGTTAAGGAACGGATGATTTTTTTTATTCATAGCAATGCATAAAAAGAATGTTTTGGATATTGAAACAAAAATTAAAATAATTGAACCGAAAGAGAAAGATACGAGATAAGTAATTTGAGCATATAGCAAATTGTTGAAAATTTAAAGTAGAAAAATTCAATTTTACAAAATACTTAAGAAAAAGAATGAAATAACTGAACTGTGGTTACATGAGATGGCTAAACTAAGAGAAAACTGCGGGAGACAGGCAACGAACAGATTAATGAAATTGTTTGGAAGTGGTTCGATGCAAGATACCGAAATCGGCCAATATACCTATCCAAGCCGTACCGAAAGATATTGCTGAAATATTATGAAAAGCTGATTTTCGTGCATCAAATGATGGCTTGATCCTCATATACTAATGAGCTCTGTATGAAGCGGAACCCTGTGTAAAGCGGAAAATTTTTCTAGTCCCTTTCGATTCCATTCAGTATAGGTTTTACTGTAACTACCACGGTCAGAACTACAGGATGATAATGTCACTAGGGCATTTAATCAAATTATTCTCCAGAGTTTAATGTTTATTCAGAGAAATTCTGGAAATAAGATACCTTTTAAACAGACATCTAGAAAGACATGATCTGTTTAATTTAGACCTGGAGACTATGTAGACCACTACAATAGTTTAGTATTCTAGGATTCACAGTCTCAAAAATTACTACTAATCTTTCGAAAGAATCTTCGATAAAAATTAAGAGATCATATTATTATTTATATAAAAATCTCTAGAGAGATTTTTAATTCGAATATCGATAACTCAATAGTTTGGAAAATATTTACTTTATATTTGCATTGAGACATCGAATATAACAAAAAACTTTCTCTTAATGAAATATAAAGTTAGAGTTAATATATCAAGCAATAAAACTAAATTTACGAAATTTTCTTTCAATAAAAGAATTTTTCAGTGAATCAAGTCGATGTGCACATTAATGCAGTGTGCAAGATTTTCTTATGAATGCAAGTTAAATAGCCCGAAATAATGAGATATCCTTTCCACTAATGATACCCTCACCGTCGTTCCGCTTCCTCCCCCTTCCATTTCTGAAAAGGATTTCGTCCGACATATCGTCTGAGATTAATTAAGTACTTAGGAATATTTAAGGAGGCTGCCATTTAGAAAGTCTTCAGAGTGTGTTCGAAAATCTTCGGGTCCTTTTAACTTACAAACAGGTTTGATGTATGCAAACGACCGGATATCATCGCTGGAGATTATTAATTTGCTTAATGGCAACGACCACTCTGTGATTACTTAGAGTGGGATTTTGAGATTCGTAGAGAAGGTTCCGGATGAGTAGAGTACGTAGCTGCGACAACTTTCGTAGAGCACATTATTCACATTTTAACTTTATAAAAGTTCTTAAGTTAAATTAGTTTGAAGGGATTTCAGTCATGGTAAAGGGAAATGAGAGATGGGCCAGAGAAAGTATTAGAGTTTCATATTTTGCAAGCAATAGAAGTTTGCCAAAGTATAAGCTTTACAAAATATGTAAAATAACTAAGTAAACTTGGTAATTAAGGAGATAAAATATGGAGTAAGAAAAAAATTTGCTTTCAATTTAGTCTTTTTTTAAAGAAACTGAACACCCCAAAAATAGTATAGAATATTTTTTAACGAAATACTTGAAGTTAGATGGTACTTTTAAAAATCGATACAGATATTTCTGAAAGTTTATAATGCAACAACTGGAAGTAGTTACAATTAATTCCAGTGAGTTTGATTGAATTTCGTTTCTGCAAAATTATTTTTACATTCAATAGAAGTTTCATATTTCGCATGTCTGTAATTCTGTTTTTAATGATTACTGTATACAGTAAAACTTCTCTAAGTGGCCGCACATAGTTACTTTTGTTTGCACAATAGCACAATAGTTACTTTTGTTTGACACGGAATTGGTGATTCATATACACAATTTTATAATATCCCTTAGGAACGACCATTCAACGACAAACATTGATAAGGGGCATAAAATTGAAATGAAAAATTTAATACGACAGTTGAAGTTCGTTTAATGTAAAGTATAGATATTATATTGGTTAATCAATAGTTTGATGAGTAAATATAAATATGGAATGAAGGTTGATCACAAAGCAATTTTACGCTAAGGAATAAATTAGTTCTAGATGAGGAATAATATCCAAACTAATTTGAAAAAAAGCTACATATAACTTAATTTATAACAACGTAAACATTAGTTAAAGCTTAGTGGCATTCCATAACCTTCATCCTCATAATTCAATTAGTAGTATACGCCAATCAAAAGCAACTGTGGTCCATTCTTTCGAAATAAGTTTTTCTTCTCTTTTGGCATTAAACATAGAAGCGCTTCTTCTGGCTGAAGTTATGCACCCATTCATCACCTTCACCGATAATGATCAATAATGCGCAAATCTTTCCTGTTTCTACGCCATTATTCATCATCAAGAGATTCTTGACTAAAAGGTATTTTCAACCATCGCGTGAGTTGAGTTCCAGTGAAGGAAGAGATGAAGTAGCAACACAAAAGAATGAAACGAATACTTAAATATTATACGAA
Organism: Araneus ventricosus; assembly: GCA_013235015.1. Lineage (NCBI taxonomy): Eukaryota > Metazoa > Arthropoda > Arachnida > Araneae > Araneidae > Araneus > Araneus ventricosus. The sequence continues at coordinate 3,669 of BGPR01024308.1, read as the reverse complement.
GAGAAAGTATTGTAACCGTCAAACATTTTGCCCACGAGATTTTTTTGAATTTCCAAACTAAAGACCTGCCCGAATCCGGTAAAAGCATATCTGAATTATGCCTGACCGTCTGTCTTTGAATATGAAGGCTTAAATCCATAATGAGATAGAAGCATGAAAATGGGTATGTAGTCTTCCCACGAAAATTGTAGAATTGCATAAAATTTTGTCAAAATGCGTCATAAGGAGGCCTGCAATATGCTTTATCTAATCGTATGCATAAGGAAGCGATAACTTTTTTCATGCTCACATTGGTGCTACTTACCCAAGTAGAGGGTAAAGCCGGAAAGGGGCCAGTAGAGACAGAACCGCACCTAACCAAGATAAAATTAACAATCATTGCCCGAACAGCGGAAGTAGATTAGAAGACACAAAGAGCTGGGAGTTTTGTACATCTGCTCGACCCACACACGTGGGGAGAAACATGGTGAGAGTACACATCGTTCGACACGTGCGAGTGAGGAGAAATTCTGTATCAGTAAGTGTACAGAATAAAAACAAAATGTTCCCACTTAATAGATTTTGATTACCAGCAAACTAAAATAAACACAGCACTAATAATTGTTTGGGCAAATAAAAGCAATAACACCATTAATTAAAAATTAATATAATTAAAACTGGCCATGGCGGACCGGAGGAAGCGGTAACTAAATAATGTAACAAACTATAATTATAAAATCTCGTACTTGGTTTTGATATCAAAACTGTTGAATTTTAAATTCTGTATTCAGTTGGTCAACGGGAAGGGTCCAAAACGCATTCTCGATTCTGTTCTCTATACAACGAAGCTTAACAGAAAACGCGCCACAGTACAGTATTGCAAAACTACATGAGAAAATCGACGGAGGAACACTTCTGCTGGTTTCACGTTGCAAGAAAAATTATGTACAAACTTTGCATATTATTATACTTGCAAATAATAATTATTACTTGCAAGTTATCGGCAAGAAAAAATGACGGGAGACTGTCTCTTCAAACAGCCACTGATGTTAAAGGCGTAGGACAATTTTACTCGTGTAACTCTTTTGTTTCTCGACGTTTCTCGTAAGTTTTTAAGTTACCCTCTAAAATAAGACATTAGTTTTCTTTTTTAACATACTTAGTTATCTAGATATAGAGGATCCCCCATACCAAGGTTTGTTGCGTTTTGGCGTGTGAAACAAATTTCTTCCTGAGACCCCAATGGGAGGAACGTAGTCCTACGTTAAAAGGGAAATTCTCTGAAGAAAGGAAACAATCAGAAGGATCTGGCGTATGGCATTTATAATTTATTTCAAATTCCTATTCTTGCACTCATATAAACAAAATTAATTTAATTATGTCTAAGAGATCAAGAACAATTTGAAAAAGTTCATATTTTAATTACTTTCGTGCGATTCGACAACAATAACAATAAAGGCTTGATTTTTCAATTTAATTATTTTATTTCTCATTACTTTGATGATAAGAATTTGTATTATTCTATTTTCACCCAACGAGATATTTGTTCTATGTTTTTTCTTTAGATACGCCATTATATCTCCTTAAGAATTTTGTAAAAAACGTGTTGAAACTGAACTACAACTTTCCTTTTGGGAGTAGAGTACCCTCTTCAGGGCAAAATCCTGAATGCAATACAAGAGAGACAATAAAAGACAGGGGAAAACATACTAGAATAGCGAATATTGTTTAAGCAACAAAATGTGTTTACATTTGCTTATGTATTCGTGGGCATCCAACATGACTATGTCTAGGACAAGGCCTTCCTACTATTTATTTTTTAACTGCTGATTAATCTGAGTATTGTTATAGCTCCGTTTTATATGTCACGTCAGAAAGCAATGTTTTGTTGATAAAATGACGTATGATTTCAAACATATTGGATAAAGATGAGAAATTACTTGTTACTTTTGCTTTTCTGTATAAATTATAGCATGAAGTTTGCCCCGAACGAAAAAACTAGGCATAGATTTTTTCAATTGCATGGTCTTTGCATATAATTCAGGGAAAAATTCCCATGAACTAATGATGTGGAGGAAGGGATAGATAGGAACGTATATGACGCTTACACAATTATTTAATTTCTTTCATATGCATACTTTTAATACTATAATAACGGGTGGTCATAAATTATTGAACCCATTTCAAAAATTAATAAAAAAACTAATAATCTTAAAACTGTGTTTTTTTTAATGATAGAGCAAGTAAAATTTTTTTCAGATAGGTGGGTACCATTACTGCGCTCTAAATTTGCTATAGAAAGAGATTTCCATACACAACGGCTGCCGATCAGCAGAAGCCGATGCGCGTTTCCTGGTTTCCTTTTTTAGTTTTTATCGAATATCTAGAAAGCTCTTTTTTAAATTAAATGCTTAACAAATTAAAGATTGTAAAATTCCCTACAAACAAATGCTTTTATTTTTCTTTTAGTTTTAATAGTTTCGCAGATAATAGCTCTGAAAAAGGAGATATCTAATGATTTAAGACCTCTTAAACCACCGTAACGGCGCGTTACCTGTCCGGGAAATTTTTTTTTTTAAATGCGTTCTCATTAAAAAGAAAAAAAAACGTAGTTTCAACATTATTAGTTTTTTTATTATTAACTAGTCGCCTTCGGCGACCAGCTTCGCGGGCAATATAATTTCAATTGAATCTTGAAAAGTTTTATATTCATGTTTCTTTTAATAACGTAAACATAACGTAGTAGGATTTAAGAAATGTTCTTTTAGTGGCCTTGCACTTGTTCCGTTCATTGTCTACATAAAGATCCCTAATGGAATCAAACAACTGACCATGGCATATAACATCTAATTGCAAGTTGTCAGCGCCATCTTCACTTTCTTATTCCTCTTGAAAAATATGCATTTGATTTCAATAATAAAATGACGCAGCACATTTTATGGCCAGGGGCATGTTTTCTGAATTAAAACATGCTGAAAAAAGAACGAAAACACAGCAGCCATCATTCAGCTTAGTGGATTTATTTCTTCATATACCTAATATCTCAGAGAGCTTGGTTTACGGATTACACAAAAATTTTGATGAAAAAAATATGAAAGCAAAATGTACATATTAGGATATTATTACCTAATATTTCAACAATGAAAGAGAAACACGCAATTAAATATTTTTTTAAACAATGAAAACGGTTTGAGTTAAGAAGCAACAATGAAAAGTATTGTTGTAAATTATGCCAAAAAATATTTTTAAAAGGTTATTAAAATTATAGAAAAGACTGTACGGTATTTTAATTGAAATCATTGAAAAGTTAATTGTTTGCACTTTCAGATGGTGTAAAAATTATTTTTGTGCTGTAATATTTTCGGAATTTATTAAACAAAAACTCCAAAATTACGCTTCATTTTCAATTAATTAAAAATTTTAAAAAAAGGTTACGAGGTGCACATTACCACCCTCCGAGCAATGTTCGTGCCAAATTTCGTAGCTCTAGGTCCAGCTGTCTGTCCTGTAGAGCGCCAACACTCACACGGACACACATTCTCCTTTATTATTAGTAGAGATTTTTCAAAATGTGTCTAATAATGTATGACCACCCTGTACTTTGCACTTACTTTCTTTTGGATCAGCTTAAGGAATATGTAATTTTAAAGACTTTTCACAGATTGAAGAACAAGAATTTTGGATACATTG